>JAABKJ010012308.1:0-10547 GCA_011634705.1 Andricus grossulariae
TAAATGAATTTAAATGAAATTTGATTGACCTTTTATTGGACAATAAAAAGCTGTTTTTTCAAGCCCCTCACAAAACAGGATTTGAATTCTTCCTGTCGCAACTCGAACATGATGATCAGCTGGTTGAGCTTCTCCGATATTTCAGAGTTATTGATGTCCTCACAGGAGTCCACATGATGCTAGAGCTCCCAGGAGTTACATGTATAGAGAAAAAAAATAGAAAAACAAGTGAATTAGCCAATTATTTTATAAACTTATAATTATATTAGTCCTGGAGCACCTTGCGACCTCCGAGAAGGTATTTCTGAAGGTTTTTAAATGTTTAATAGGCTGGAGAATTGCGCATTCATGAATCAAAGAAAATTGTTCCGTTACAACACTTCCCTCCCAGGGAAAGGCTAAACTAGGCCTCTTGCTTCAGACAAGCGAAACCTCAGTTCTCTTTCAATGGACGTGGAGCTCCAAAACTAATCCATGATTATTATTAATCATGATCATAAAATATCGCAATATGATTACAGTTTAAAAACAGATTTCATGGAGATAGGGAATCTAATTGAAGTTTAAAAAATGCTTGTAACCAAATATCTAGTTTTATTAAACCTTGAAAGAAAATTACATCCTTTTGTTTTATTATTTTGAGGCAATCAATTTATTCTTGAATTTTATGAGGGGTTTATTTGGGAGAAGTCGGCTAGGTCATCATGTAAGAAATGGGGTCGTCTTTGATTCACATAGCTCGAAACATTTTTAGAGGAATTAATTTTGCTGGGTTGGGGAATAAAAAGATTTTCTCTTTCGGTTAGCTATACAAATTGGGCAACTAGGCGTCTTCACATAAGGTTCATCGCAATGGCCGCAGACCATTATTCTGAAGGGGACGTTTCAAGAAGGATAGTAATGTGCAAGACTATCGCAATTCCAACATCCTAGACGTCATTTCCTACGAGAACAGCTGTCTATTTTCAAGTCTAATATTTATGGTCTGGAAACTTCTATATGAAGAAGACACGGTATCATTTCGTCTGAAGCTCTTTGGCGAGAATAATGAGGTTTTAATCCTGAAGCTTCTCGGGCTTTTGGTGAACGGCAAGCAGGAGAACGGTTCTTCTTTGATATATCCGATCTTTGGAAGTGGGACATCCTACTAAGGCCATCTGATCTTCACTTAACAAAATTTTTCTCCAGAATTGAATTTTCGATGGTAAGATCTTCTGGTGGAGCACGTTCTTCGCCTTTAGCAGTGTTTCTTGTTTCTTTCGGAGTACTAGGTGTTGGGTTAGATCGGAGTAGTAGGTGTTGGGTTAGATCTGAGTGACGTACTTTGAATGAATAGATAGACTTCTGTTCGGGTCTTGATTTCAGCCTCATATTTGAACATGGTAGTTTGTATGCTAGCCTAAACTTTATCCACCTTTGCAGGAGCGTCAATCAAATAATATATTTTTCGGAAGAACTTCAAGTGTTCAGTTTCTGTGGACAAACTCACAATTTTATTATGCCCTCAGCTTTGTGGGCTTCCTTCATTCTTGACGCCTTCAGATTATGCATGTGGTGGTGTTCAGTTATGAATAATTGTCATTCGATATTATTTGTCTATTTTATAAACAAATGCATAGTTTTTCCATTTATAGACAGAAAAGTAATCGTTTTTCTTTCTGATTGTCTTCAAATTATATAAATGATTACGGTTAGTAGTGAAGGCTTCTCGTTTGATATTACTTGCTTATTTTATAAACAAATTTTTTTAATAATTGCATGAAGAAGAAACCTTCATCTCAAGAAATAATCAAGATGCTTAAGACCCCTTATTGGCACTGTTTTTCCCCCGTGATATGTGATATCAAAGAAACATTTCCTGTTATTTTCTACAAAATTTTAATGCGTGCCTTGTTCTTCAAGCTGTGTTAGTACAAATGAGAAATAAATAGTACAATTCAGTGGATACGTAAAGTTAATTGTTACTTTATTTTATCAACCATTTCTCTTTTTTCATTGTATGGGATCATACTACAGTTAACGGTAAATGTTGATCCCTCCCGCGTGAAAACCAATTTCTCTAACAATTTACAATGTTTTCATTTATTTTTTCAAAAACTCCAATACCCCACTGCATAAGGGAAGCAAACTATGCTACTGGCAATGAAAATTTGTATTTTTTACACCTCAAAACCCACGGGTATCAAACATTTTTTTTCAAAGAAACATGTCTAGTCTTTTTTTACTATGCCACTGCCTTATGATGGTAACCTACGCCACTGATATTGCAAAATTGAGTTTCCCCATATCTCAAAACCCCTAGGTACCAAATTTCATCGAAAAATCTTGCTTCTGAGAATTATTTACGCCTTTTCAGCTGTTTCGGACCACTATGGTGCGATAAGACAGCAAGCTAGTGTTTGGCGTTGCTCATTTGACCTAAGGTTGTATAAAGTCAGTGGCGAACTGTGTACTCAGGGGCGCGACGCGGGAGCCAGACACTGGGGGCAACAAGGTACTACTAATTAATGAGAAATAAATAATTGAAGAAAGAGGTAAGTGGAACCACCAGTGACTGGGTCCTGTTCATGTGGCTACAATTGTTAACTGTCAGCTTTTCTGCACAAAGTATTATAATAATTCTTTAAACTTTTCCATGCAAGGAGGGTCGAGCACGTCAGAGAAAGCTTTGGGAACCCAATTGCATCTCAGAGTTTCCCTCTAGATGCAAAACATTTCCTAGAAGTTTAGCTTTTTCGAGAATGAAATTACCCTTGGTATTTACATCGTCTGAAAACAGGTCAAGCATGCTACCTTTATGTATTTGACTGCGTTGAATACGAATCTGACATCATTTCTTTAGAAGCAAGTCAAGTTTTCCCCCTGCAAACGGAAGTTTCCTAAAAAATCAACTTTTTCGGGTAATTCCATATACGGACAACCTGTTTTTCTACGAAATTTTCCACCTTCAGGGGTAAACCTGTTTCGAGGCGATTTCAGTACCGTAGGTAATTTCATACCTAAAAAGCTGATTTTCTAGTAAATTTTCCACATCTAGTGGAAAACCGTGACTTTCTGGTGAAAACTGATGTCAGATTCGTATTCAGCGCACCAAAATACATGAAGATATTATACCTGACCTGTTTCGAGACGATTTCAATACCAAGGGTAATTTCATACCCGAAAAAAAAAATTCCTGGGGAATTTTCTGCGTCCAGGAAAAAACCCCTGACGTGTTGGGAAAAACTAATGTCAGATTCGTATTCAGCACACCAAAATATGACCATGCGTGTCCTCCCAGATAACAATATGTTCGGACAATAACGGCGCAGTATCTGCAAACGCTGCAGGTACATTTGCAGGCCGCAACAGTAGAACGTCAGACAGATGCGGGTCCAAATGCGGCTCAATACGCACTCAGATGTGTCAGCACAGTATGCTGGCACCCTGCTGGTAGCATGTCATATCATGAAATCCGCAAATTGCCTAAATTATGCACTCATTACTCCGCAATACTTCTTAATATGATTTCTTTGTATTTCATAAGAACAATTCGAATAGCGAGTATATTAGTTTAATACTTGTCCAAAAACTTCCTCGCGAGAATGAGCAAATGAGACCCTATGAACTCCCATCTAATACAACGCAGCTGAAGGCTGGTAACCTTCTCAGCATAAAACACCCACCAACTATATACACTTAAACACACGCGTATAAAAGTAAGAGTAGCAAACAAATTCCGAATTTCACGAAATATCAAAATTAGACAGCGGCCGCAAAGTGGTGCTGCAAAGTGGTCCGAAACAGCGAAGAAGGCGAAACTAATTCTCAGAAGCAAGATTTTTTGATGAAATTTGGTATCTAGGGGTTTTGAGATATGGGGAATCTGAATTTTGCAATATCAGTGGGATAGCTTACCGTCATAAGGCAGTGACATAGTAAAAAAAGTATAAACATGTTTCTTTGAAAAAAACTGTATGATACCCGTGGGTTTTGAAGGGTAAAAAATCTAAATTTTTCATTTCCAGTAGCATAGTTTGCTCCCCTTATGCATTGGGGTATTGAAGTTTGTTAAAAAATGAATAAAAGCATCGTAAATTGTCAATGAAATGGGTTTTCACGTGGGAGGAATCAAAATTTACCGTCAAGTGTAGTATGATCCCTTACAATGGGAATCCTTACAGCGCGAAAAACAAAGCATACATTTAAATTATGTAGAAAACAACAGGAAATATTTCTTTGATATCACATATCACGGGAAAAAAAACAGTGCTAATAAGGGGTTTTAAGCATTTTGATGATTTATTGAGATCAAGATTTCTTCTTCATGTATTTATTTAAAAAATTAAATTATAAAATAAACCAATAATACCAAACGAGATGTCCTCACCACTAAACGTATTCATTTATATAATTTTAAAAAAATCAGAAAAAACATCGATTACTTTCGGTCTATGAATGGAAAAAATATGCATTTGTTTATATAATTTGTCTATAAAATAGACAAATAATATCGAATGAAGTAGATGTACAGCTTGCATTCTGGACCAAAAAGTAAGATGGAGTCTGGATATGAATTACAGGTCGGACTCTGGATACTGATTTGAACCACTTTTGTATCCAGAGTCCGTCTTGTAATACATTACAGTGGATAATAATAGTAGATGTACAGGCTGCGCTCTGGACCAATTAGCATTAGCGCGTTTCTGTGTGAGGTCAGCCTGTGTGCGTGTGTCGGTGTCAAGTAGAGCGTGTAAGGTGTGTCCGGGTGTATCACTGTGAGGCTGACATGAAGGCCATTCTTCAAAGCTTCCAGAACATTCTCGAAGGGTCCTGATGACGTCACAGAACAATAATATTGCGCAATTGTACCAGCCAAAATTCATGTAACAACAGGTTCAAAGTTATTTCTTATCTCAAGCATTTTTCGCGTAAATACTTTCAAGGTTATATTTTGCTTTGTCCTGTCAATTTCTACTGCGTCATATAGTTATTTCAAGGATGATTCATTGCTTCCCCCCAGATAGAATATTTATTTAATTCGCAAAAAGGTGCAGATGTACAGATGGTACAGATGAAATTTAATATGGAGGGCTATGTGTGACATCCAGTTTTGGCTAGCTAAATTTGATTTATTTCTTCCTTATAGATAACATATTCAACATTCTTGTAGAACATTCTTGATGATGCCTTACATTTTGCGTTGCAAACAAATTATTTCGCAAACGTGTTGATTATAATGTAAAATTTTCCAGAACATTTTTGCATCATATGATGCAATATCGAGAATATTCCTAATGACGTCATCAAATTACACTGCGCAATTTTTCCGGTAAACAAGTTCAAGGTCAATTTCATGATGCATTACATTTTACGATTATAATGTAGAATCTTCTAGAACTTGAGGATAAAGAGGAAGATAAAAAAAATTAAATTAGAAAATATTTTAAGTCAATCGAATAATGTAGATAAGAGAGTATCCAAAGGAATGAAGCATTTCTTATGGTAGGTTATGTGATCAGGATTCTTATCGCTCAATTCTGGTGTCGAGTTGCGAGCGAGCGAGGACTCGAAATAAAATCCAGACGTATTTAAAAGTGTTGATTTTAGAAAACATTTGAGGCACTGACCGTCTAAGTCTGCATACATTCCATTAGACTCTGCTTTCGTTCTCTAGAGATCACTTCTTTTTTATTGCTCTTAAAAGTTTGATTTCTTAGTCAACCCATAAAGTTTGAAAATCATTCTTTTGCCACATGCTAGACACGTCTACCTCTGAACTAGGTATATGAAATAAGAAACTGCAAACAATTTCGAGACTCGAAAGAGCTAATACAGCGTGCATTTTTATTCAAGGCTTTTTCCCACGTGCTTTAACTTATATATATTAAGGGTGTACTGCCCGACGCGACACTTATCGCTCCTTACGACATATAAAAACACTTGATATGAGGTCACCTGCCTTTTTTATTCACAGATATATGTTCGTTTTTTATCTCTTATTTGGAAAGGTCAGTTTTACCTATTGCACGTTAAAAATTTAAAATAAAATTAAAAAAATATAAAATTAATATAATAGAATATTTCGAAATTTTCAATCTTCCACTAAGGCCACTGAATAATATAGTTTATAGAAATCGAGGATGATTTATTGCTTTCCAGCTAACTAATTTAATTCAGCGGTCAAAATTTTTTTTCTATAATGTTGAATCTTCTAGAACATTGAAACAAAGAGGTAGATATCTTATCATCAGAGACCATGAAACCTGCCTTACCAATATTCTATAGCTGTAGTGCTTAGTTTCTAGAATATTCCTAATGACGTCATCAAATTGTACTGCACAATTTCCGGAAAGAATTTTCGTAAACATGTTCAAAGTTATTCTAATACGTCATTACATTTTGCGTTGCGAAAAAATTATATCCTAAACGTGTCGATTATAATATAGAATCTTCCAGAACTTTGTTGCATCATATGATGCAATATCTGCCAACATTGCGCAAAAGTCAACAGAAATTTGGTAGAGGGGGTAAGCGTCTATAAAAGGAGCTATTTCCTCTCGAGCTCCTCAATCACAAATAAACCTCCATGCAAAAACAATTTAACTCAAGTAATACAGTGATAAATTGATAAAGTAAATAGTTTGTACTTGATTTTCTTCTAACGAATTTGGGCAATTACCACACAACTTTTCGAGCAGCTATACTAATCACAATAAGCTCTCAAGACCGCAATAACTTTTTGGAAATAATTTTTTTTATTAATTATATTAATTATAATTATTAATTAATTAATTTATTATTATATTAATTCATTTCTTTGGGCAGTGACAGCAGCTCTTCACACAGCTGAGCAGAATGTTTGTAAAACTATTTCATATCCACATTTCAGTGATGAGTTTCATTATGATGGTATATATTTTCCAATTATGGTGAAAGATATTTCAACGTTTGAACGCATGAACGGTTTCTCTGTTGATGTTTATGGTTTGAAGTACATACAAAATAAAAAAAAAACTAATCAATATCTAAAAGGTAACGCAATCTGTCATTTTACATGGCTCCGAAATTTGCAGCATTTAGTAAGTTCACAAAATGGAAAACGTCATCGATCCTCGTGGTTGTGTGAAAAATGTTTACATTTCTTTGAAACTAAATTTTTATTAAAAAAACATAAAATTTGCAATCACTGATTATTTTGAAATCCAGATTCTGCGGATTATTAATGAAGAATATCAGTATAAAAGTAAGTTAATACGCAGAAAGAAGGTGGTCGCATTTAGAGTCGGATATTGACCCTTAATTGATACACATCATTTCAATAAGCTTCGCAAGTTAACAAAAAAGATTGAAAACTCTGGATATATTTGAAAGAATGAATTTAAAAAAACTTAATTTTGTTGGTTAGTGCAAAAGACGTTCCCTCCAATGAAAAAATAATAAAGGAGCTGCAATTAAACAGAGTTCATGGAATTACTGTCATAAAACTTCTCAAAAAAATTTTGGATCAAGAAAAATCCAAGACTAATCAGCTGTGAGAATTTCCAGATTTTATTTGGGTGACATAATAGGAGAAAATGCGGTTCCATTGGAGGAATGTGCAACTTAGGATTTTTATTGTCTATTCTTGATAGAGAAATCCACGTTTGCAGTTTTGAAAGACATCATTCCTTACATTGATGAACTGTTCCAGGATTGATGAATCCTGAATCTTCAACGAGTGTGCGATTTTATTCTTGAAATATCGATAAACTGTACCCAGTTTGACAAATGTTAAATCAAAAATACTTCTAGATTTTAAGATTCTGAATGTATGACATTTAAGTAGTTGTCTGATATTAAGTGTAAGATTAATGTAATTTTTTTTGATGATTTGAAAAATCTATTTTAATGAAGAAAACTTGAAAAGAAAAAGGTTTTTTTTTCACAGAAAATAATTGAAGATTTAAAGCTTTTATTGTACGCAATTGCAAATGCCTACGTTCTACTTAAGATAAAATGTATACTTACCTATATTTAATAAATAAATGATACTAACAGGGTAATTGTTATCTTATTTAATCCCAAGTACATATTACATAGTACATAGTACAAGTCACACATGCACACACACACGCACACGTATATTCGCGTATATAAGCTAGATATGTATAGCAAAGGGAGATTAGAAGAAACACAAAATAATAATGTCTTCATAAAAAAGTGAGTAATGAAATAAAACTCTTGTTAAGGATTTTTAAGTTATTTTTTTGATACTAATAATGGAGTAATGTATAAGTTATCTTCATCTAGAATTCTTAATTCAGAAAAATGGACCTTCAAATCATAACAAAAATGACAGTAAGTCATGAAGTTTGTGCAAGAAGGAGAGAGAGAGAGAACCAGGTGATGTAATTGACTAATAAGCTATAGACTAAATTCATTTTTATATTCTAAAAAATCAACTCATAATAAAGTAACAGTGATATGGAAATTTAATTAAATAATACTAAAAATGATGAGTGAAGTATTGATTACGTATATTAAAATCAGGTTTTATATACAACAGCTGCAAAGCTTGTTTTTTTCTTAGAACCAACGTTTTTTGTTTAAATTGTAGTTAAATAAATCCATTTAAAGGTACCAGGATTTCCGGATAACAGAATAATGGATATACAGTTGATCCAACTCTTCCAACATAGTAGACGAAACTTTGTTTCACTAAAACGGGAAGCTAGGTTACCAAAGATTATCATAGAGTGCGCCACCATCAGATACGCTGCTTTTTTCTTGTAGTTGCAATCACGTTTTCCCTGTTGAATCTTGAATTATTCTAAATCAAGTTATAATAAACCAATAAAATGTATGTGGAAGAAAAAGAAAGAATAGAGGATGAGGAGGAGGATACGATAAATATTACAGTGAAGTCAAGTACTGAAAATATTAGATTCAATGATTATATGCTCTAAATCATCTTTTAAAGGTTTTAAAAGCTGTGTTGAGATTCCTGCACTTTCTTCTTGAAAATTTTTTCGTGTATATGTGGCATTTGAATGTAAAAAAGAAGGAGCACATCGCCTTTCAAATATCAAAAAACTAAGGAAACTGTAGATATAATGCCTTGTTCCTGCATACGAGATGTATCGCTACTCTCGGTGCTGCCCTCTGCGCTGAGCTTCGTAAATCGGCTTCCTCGTATAATATTGACTTTGTGTAAGTCTTAAATCAACATTTAGTAATGACGAAATCTAATTTGATAAAAATAATGCTTAGGGAAGTATCAATGAAATTAAAATCTGCTTTTATATAACAGCTGAAAAATTATTATTTTCTTAGGACCAACATTTCATTGTGGTTGAATAAATTCAGTTAAATAGATAAGGATTTCAGGTTAATAAAATCATGAACATACTGTTGATTCATGTATGTCAACTTAATAAACGAAAACTTAGTTTCATTAACAAGGGGTCTTGGATTAATAAAGATTATGATAGAGTGCACTATTATCGAGTACGCTGCTTTTATTATAGTTGTAACCACGTTTCTCCTCTTGAATTTGAAATTATTCTCAATTAAATATACTATTAAATCGTGGGAGAAGGGGACGTAATGGAGAAGGGGGAGAAGAAGGAGGAGGAGGGCAGAAGAGGAGGTCGGTATGATAATGATGTAGTTAAGACAAGCGGAGACGAAAAATATTAGATTCAATGATTATGTATATACTAATCTTCTGTTAGATGTTTTTATAAGTTGGTTTCCTAAAAAACTGCAATGAATTCAGGTAAAAGAAAGCGCAATCTATCTACAAGTTTATTTGGATCTTTCCAGTAATCTAAAATTTCGGCTTCTATTTCATATTCAGAGGAAAGGTCACTTTCAGCATCATAATCATCCTCCTCCTCATCATTATCATCATTATCATTGACACCCTTATCATCAGCATCATTTTTGGTTATCACAGATGGTGAATGGACATTTTGACTAAATTCTTCTTCTGCTGCTACTTTTTTCTTCTTCACAAGCGATTCCACTTCATCTTTAGACTTCTGAGTAATGCACACTAGATTCTTACATGGAGAGAATTGTGGTTTCCAGGCTTCCTCAATAGCTGTTTTCTCTTCAGGTTTGAAAATCTTATGCTGTTTCACATTCTTGTTTTCAAGGAGATTATGACAAAAAGTATGGTTTGTATCAAGGGCGTACAGCTATTTTCCCTCGTGTGACTGCTGTCCTCGCTTCGCTCAGGCAGCAACTTCACACTCGTTAAAATAGCCTTCTTTTTCAACTCTTTCATTAACAATGCAACTGTTTTTAGGTGGTTGGAGAAGGAGTTGGAAGAGGAGGGCATGAGGAGTTGGAAGTGGAGGGCATGAGGAGGGCATGAGGAGGAGGAGGCCATGAGAAGGAGTTGGAAGAAAAGCGCATGAGGAGGAGTTGGAAGAGGAGGGCATGAGGAGGAGGGTATGATGATGAGGAGGAGGAGGAGTTCGAAGAGGTGGACATGAGGAGGAAGAGGAGGAGAAGGATATAAACTCAGCTTTCATGAATGAACAGCCATTTTCACTGTGCCAGTGACAAGATGACTTCCA
>JAABKJ010012309.1:0-10547 GCA_011634705.1 Andricus grossulariae
ATCGTAGTTCCAGAAAATTTGGCACTTCTCGTTTTGGACAATTGACTCTATCTCCCTTGGAGCGTTCGGCAGGGCAGTGTCGCGGCCAACACCGTAAGAGCGACAAAGATGGTAATAAAGCACTCTTAGGTCTGCATTATGTCTGTAGATATACGTCGTTCCTGCTTGGGTGGGACACCCCGATAGTATATGTTCTAGGTGCTCAGCGTGTGTATGACACGCTCTGCACCTATGGCTTGGAACTTTTTGACATAAAATGCGGTCACGGTATGCTAAGGTGGAAATGACACCGCCCTGACATGCGAAAATAAAACCCTCTGTACCTGAATTAAGCCCTGATGATCTGAGAAATGCAAAGTTTTGCAATGTCTGGATCAAAACTAAGATATCGTTTTCCTAACTTTGGATAAAGGTTTCACGAGTTTTCAAATTTCTTTCAAACTTGCCAGTGAATAAATTATATTTTTAATTGATCCACTAACAATGTCTCTGAATTTTCCAAGTGATTAAATTTGAGAATTCATTCTGGGAATTCCGCTCATAGAATTCTACAATTCTAATTAAGAAAATTAGACGTTTCTTTCATTTGAGATTAGCTAGCGTTCTCTTAATTATTTTTATCAATTGACATGAGGTCCGGATAAACGAGTTCCGGTTCAAAATCTCACTTTTCAAAATTCAGATCACGCTTTCTTGAATCAAAGAAATTTTCTACCCACGATCTTTTTAGAACGAATTTCTCTTTAATGGTTAGAAATTGGATTAGATTGCTGAGCTCGAGTATAAAAATTGGTTGAAAAGCATTCGAGATTCATTGCTCTTTTGCATAATTAAGGTTTTCCTAATATTGAGATTTGGAGAAACACTGTTGAGTTATATGTGGCATTTTATATGAGGACACATTTTCATAACTCCTTTATAAAATTTTCTTTAAGACTGACTAAGAATCACTAGGAGTGGGGCTCACGAAAGGACTGATTGACTGGGATTTTCCGACCACGACTGGGCCTTGCTTCCTCTCAGACCCGAAAATCCCCACTTTTCATAATCTAATTGCTTGCGCAATTATCGATCCATTAATTTTCTTTCATTTCTTGGTTGATTTCAAGACACCGCTCCTCTCTATCCTTCCGGTACTTAACTATATGATGATACATTTATAATTTAGAGTCATAGTATTCAATTATTCTAAACCGTTTCAGTGCCCCCCTGCAGGAATAAAGTCAAATTTTGGAAAAATGTATTCGTTTAACAATGGTTTTATATAGGTTTAATGACCTTGACTGCATTTATTAAAATTCTTGGTTATTTGAGTTCAGGCTGTTCAATGATTCCAACAATTTTTTTTAGTTTATGGACTTAGGGAAAGCCCTCTTAAACCAATGGATCGTTAAAGAATTAATTTCTTCTTCTCTTGCTAGATAGGTGAACGTGCCCTCTTAAACGAATGAGTTTAATGTTAATTCAATTTATTCGTTTATTTTCGTGGGCAAAGAAACAATTTGTTGAGTACGGTTATTTTGCAGGAAGTTTTGTTTTATTAAACCTTTAAGGAGGTATTAGTTAGCGTGACACTAGTTGCGGTTTCGACATTTTTCGTGGTGTGCATCTTGTTGTAAGAGGAATTATAAATCAGTAGAACTATTTTCGAATAGGTCCTCGTTTCATTACAGTGATATAAAAAGTTTTTAAATTAAAAATTCCTAACCTAAAGAAAAACTTCCTAGGAAAAAGAATTTTCAAAAATGGAGGCAATAATAAAAAAACGGGTTCGTAGAGAAACCATGATTTAAAGCAAAAGAAATCTAGAGGTTTTCTGGATTTCAACTAGTCTTTGCACTACCTTTGGATTTAAATCCTATTCTTATCCTCATCGACGACGTATTCATTCACCAAATCATTACCGTCGTTTCTTTTCTACCATCTTTTTGGAGATTTTTCTCTGTCTTGCATTTTTTCTGAGATGGTTTGCTTTTTTGTGTTTATCGGTCATGGTTTTGACGCATTCTCTCATTTCTTCAAAAAGATTGTTCTTCCCCCCTTCATGTTGAATGCAGGCTTTTTCTTTATTTCTGCGATTTCTTCTTTTAATATTTCTTCTCTCTCAGTTTCCATAGTGATAGGTCGGTTTAGTTTTAGTACGTATCCAGGTCGTTTTGCTAGGTCGAATCTTGGCGTTTGTATTATTTTGTTTTTAATTTTGGACCCCTTTGCTGGAATATTGTTGCGGGTATGTTCCCTTTGCTTGGCAACGGTTTCGTCATTGCTTTTAACCCTGGTCCCCTACCCACCGGGTTGTAGACAACCCAGAGCGTAGATTTCTGCGCCTGCGCACTTCCGTACTTGTTCCAGAGTGGGGAGAGGGTCAATTACTCTACCAGCCAGCCGTATTGGACTGGCTGGTAGGACTGATAGGGCTAGTAAGGCTGGTGAAAAACTTTCAATTACCAAATAGTGAGAAAAGAGGCACCACTTTATATGTAACTAAGCCTCCATTAGGTGACAATGGTTCATGCAATTTTTTCTTTTATTTGATACTCCTACCTACAGATTTCTTTTGGAACCATTTTGAAGATTGAAATTTATGTTTTTATACTTGAAAGATGCAGTTTTATTTATTTCAAGCCCAAAACTGGGTTGTACAGAACCCAGGGGTGGTGGATATGTCATGAAAGTGAAAGGTAGGGGACCACGGTTAATGCTTAGCCTTGCTAGAGGCCCTTGTATAATACTCTCGCGTACCTGGGTTCCTTCATCCACTAGTATTTTTTTTTGTTGGCTCTCCATTTCTTCTTTTTTGCTTTTATTTCTAAAAGGAACAATAAAATAATTCATGTTTTTGGCTTTCTTTTTCTCCCGATTTTAATGTTGTACATTAAGCGATTTTTTCTTTAATCTCAGCATCAGTTAAGGCGAAATTATCTTGGATATTCTCATATGTTTGAATATGACTTATTTCTTTTACTGCACTTGGGTGTATTTTATCAATAGTTAAATATTTTCCCAAACAATTTAAATATTTCTCTTTTGAAGAATTCTCCGGATCAAATATTAGTCTTATTCTTTTTGGATCCTCATCCAAGAATGTAACCTTTATCACTTTATCTTGATATTTTAATTCTATCGTATTTTCTTAAAAGTCTATTCTACTTTTTAGTCTTTTTAATAAGTCAATCCCAATTATGCATTCCTTGTTCAATTTGGGAACTATTAAAAATACTTAGGCTCCATCCCATTTGCCCAATTCAAATTTCGCAAAGACTTGATGCTTTACTTTTCCAGCTTTTGCTCCAGTAGCTCCTATTATATTCGTGTCTACTATTGGTAGGATTTCACATTTTTAAAATTTTTCAAAATTAGTTTGAAAGAAAGTTTCTCAGATACACGTAACCTCACTTCCAGTATCAGTTTATTCAGTTTATATGTTGAATTTCTATATTCATTACTGGAAATTTGGCTACATTTCTTTAGGGTCGTCGTGGACTTCTTTTAGAACTCGTTGTTGGTCGGAACGTGGTACGCAAATTTTCCATTGGTCGCCCTGGACATAATCGTTGAAATCCAGAGTATGCAGTATGTATCGGTATAGGCGGTTATTGCGGATGCAGTACTCTGGGTTTCCGGTAGGGTTTTCCAAGATGGCTTTGTATCGTTTTCCGTACCAGCCTTTGTCGTCCTTTTTGTGGGCAGCGCAGGTCTCTTGGGGATGTCTGGAAATTGTATCGGCGATTACGTTGTCGGTGTCTCGGCGGTATTTTATATTGAAGTCCCATTGGCTGAGTTTCATGGCCCATCTTGCCAGGCGTCCTGAGGGGTTGTCGATTTTATTCAGCCATTTCAGTGGGTCGTGGTCGGTCAAGACGGTGAAGTGGTACCCTTGGAGGTAATCCCTAATTTTCCAGATGCCCCATTTGACGGCAAGGCGTTCCAGTTCGATGACTGAATAGTTGCTCTCGGCTCTGTTGACCGCGTGGCTGGCGTATGCGATTATTCGTTCGGAGTTTTCATCTGTCTTCGTGAGCACGGCTCCCAGTCCTTCCTGACTGGCATCGGTCTGGAGGACGAATTCCTTTGTCCAGTCTGGACAAGTGAGTATGAGGGCAGAGGTAAGCCAAAATTCTAGCTCTTGTCGCTAGACACCACTACTGGTCAGTAATGCTGAGGATGGGCGCACAACACGTCCGAAACTGCGAAATCTGCACAAAAAGTCAAGGCCCAACAACAGGCCCCAGCTGGGACCATGCACGCTACTAACGTAGAGGGACCATGGGAGATGGTTTCCGTCGAACTGATTAGCCCATTACCCTGATCAACGACAGGACACACTTGGCTGCTGGTCATGCAAGACCGCTTTACCAAATGGGTGGAAATCCGCCAACTGAGAAAAGCATCCGGCCCAGAAATAGCCAAAGGCATCAAAGACCAAATCTTCCTGCGATACGGATGTCCCAAAACTATAGTCTCTGACAACGGCCGTTAATTTATAGGCAAGGAAGTAAAAAGCCTCCTACAGGAATCGCACATCTCACACCGCTTAACACCACCGTATTCGCCGCAGTGCAACCCCGTCGAACGGGCGATCAGAGTCATTAAAACCATGATCACCCAAAACATAAAGAAATCCCAGAAAACATGGGACCATTTTCTCCCGGAAATACAGTTTGCCTACAACACGGCAACCAGCGCATCGACAGGATTCTCTCCAGCCTACCTATACTACGGCAGAGAACTACGCACCCGCGGAAGCCTTGCAAACGAAACAGCGTTTCCCATCCGAGAGAAGTACCAGCATCACCTCGAAAAACTGCAGGCTGCACTGGAACTCGCCCAAGGCCAAATAGCACGAAGTTTTCGAAAACAGCAAGGACACTAAAACCTACGACGAAGAAACTGGGCCCCACAAATTGGTGACAAGGTGCTGAAAAAAACACACTACTTGTAGAAAAAATCGACCATTATAACACCAAACTGGCCGAAAAATTCAAGGGATTGTTCACCGTAAATAAGAAGGTGTCAAGCGTCATTTTCGATCTAAAAGGTGAAAAAGGAGTTCTTCATCGGCATATCTACGTTAAAGACCTGATTCCCTACAGGGAGGACCCACACGAGACGGACCTTCCACCATCGGACTCCGCACCATCAGAACCCTCACCAGACGCACCTCCCATCATCGGACTCCCCATCACGGTACCTTTCACAACCAGAACCTCGCACCGCTAACAGCAGCTAAGCCCAGCAACCAAAACAACTGACCGCGAACTAGCATCCGAGCCAGCATCGATGGAGAGCTTCGAATTTGAGATCTCCGAGATGAAACGGGAGCTGGAGTCGGGCGGCTTAATGAGGCTCGGGTGGTCGGACCTACGTACACCAGGGAAGAAGAAACTCACACCAGCCTGACGGCCACCGAGCAAAATGTTATGAAGGAGGTCTTCCGGAGGAAGTAAAACCGGACAAAGGTGTTTACGTGGAAGGTCCGTCGAGAAGTGCTCTGTCTGTCCTCAAAATACCAGGGACAAACAGTAACACGCCCATCAACTCACCAAAGGCATACCACCAAACAAGGGGTACACAACATCCGGCCACGCCAAACACATTCTCAGGCAAGACACCAAGCGGTCGAAGTTGCCCAGCCCACCGCAGCCGCCGACACCTCCAATAAAGACACCGCTACCTACGACGACGCAGACACCGTCGTTGGCAGCTCCCGGGGCACAGACACTGGGGGTACCATTGATACCGGTTCCCCCAAATCCAGCCACCATCCCGCAAACAAGCATACAATGATCAAACATCATCATCACGTTTCCAGGACAGGTGTCCTTCCAGGTGCCACTAGGCACGCTTCGTTGGCGAGGGCGATACCAGGGAGCCATCAACGTTTCCAAGTAAAGCCAAACTTTTCTTTTTTTTTTTTTTTGTTTTTCTTTCTCCTATGCGCTTATTTTTTATTTTTTTGTACCGGTCAACACTACTGCGTAAACTCTGTAGCTCCGTTAAAGTTTCGCTCTCCGAAATGGGGGGGGGGAGTGTAACGAGACGTTACAAACACGCGCGTAATTGCGCTCACACATAACAGACTCGCGTCACCGAGTCCAAGCGAATCTCAATCTCCACTCTACCCCCCCCCCACCGCCCCCACCACTGAACGCCAGCAGTCACGAGCCATTCCTTTAAGACTGGCTACGCGACACAAGTTTGGCAGTCGAGCCGGGTGCGGAGAACCGAGTAGATCGATGAGCTCTCGCCCGGTGAAGACTCAGGCCTTTCTTCCTACCGAAAGGCGCTCCTATGGTAGGCAGAGATTGACAAGACCCTGGACGGAAAGGTGTATGGTTTCGATTATCGATGGGTGCTCCCATGGTAATCAAAACCTAGCAGGAACGATAATTAATGGGCGCTCCCATAATTATCATTCCTCACCTCTCTGTACAGCCGACCGATCCGTAACAAGGGTGTATGGTGTTGATTATCGATGGGTGCTCCCATGGTAATCAAAACCTAGCACGAACGATAATTAATGGGCGCTCCCATAATTATCATTCCTCACCTCTTTGCACAACCGACCGACCCGTACCGAGGGTGTATGGTTTCGATTACCAATGGGTGCTCCCATGGTAATCAAAACCTAGCGCGAACGATAATTACGATAATTAATCTCCGTAAAGGACTATCATAGCTCCCCGTTGACTCCCCACCTTCCTCCGAGTCTGCGCGAAACCTACCTGCTAGCTTCCGTTTTTATGAAACGATTATTGTCATTATTGCTCTTCGTCTTCGATCCAAGCCAACCGTACTACCGCTAGAACATAGACTCGTACTTAGTCACACCACACACACACTTAAAATTATAACAGCGCTTACACACTACAATTAAACGTAAAGCTGTACCGCCGCACTGACACCAAATCACAACTCCAAACCATGCACACTCACACACTTAGTATGTATCTTATAGGAGAATAAACCATTTTGGTCACTTTTGATGCTCAAAAATAAAGCTGCCTTTTAATTGTCTTAAAAACCTGACCCTGGCTAGGCTGAAGCATCCGCTAAGACATTAGAAAGGAGTCCGGAAAAAAACAGACCGTTACAAATTTATGAAGTATCACTTTTCATACAAATTTGAAGTCTCTTTAGTAAGGCCAAGAAAGGTTGTTTCATTCTTAATATATCCAAGAACTCTCCGAAACTCTCTGAACTCTCTGTTTTTATTGACAGACTATGAAAAGCTGAAAAATTCTTATTATTTTTGCACCCCAGATGTTTCGACAATATTGGTTTCATTTATAAAAGCTACAAAGTTAAAAGTAACACAATCAAACATTAAAATGTTCTTTCTCAATAAAATACGTATCATTATACATTCAACGACTGTGTGGTATACGTTTATAGGATGTGCCTATAAACTCTGGAGCGCAGTGCATTGAAGTTCATGATGAGATATAGCTTTCTGTTCCTTTTATTATGCTCATTCATTTGTTCAAATACATGCTGCATATGAAGCAGGAATGATAGCATTCATGAGTCATTCTTCACATAAACAGTAATTAAGGTTATTCAAAATAAAAAAATTATTTTATTCTTTAAACATCTACAATAATCATTATTCAAAAAATTACACTAGGTAACAAGATCGTGTTTATAATCAATTGATGGGATATTTCAGTTTGTGTTTTCCGTAAAATACAAACATGAAGGCGAAAATGTTCTATCTCTACGCGTTTTTAAAAAATCAAGTTAAAAAAGTTTTATATGATATTGAAAATTAAATCTTGAATATATCCGAAAATATTGATGCTACTAAAAAAAGGTCAGCTTCAGGATCAGCGCGTGAAAATACATAAAGAAATACCATAAAAATCGAACAAACACGAATTTAATAAAATTTTGTAACTCATTGTTGGACAATTATTTTTGTAAAGCTCTTTTATTCACACTAGTTTCAAAACCGAATAAAAGTATTATTGTTATTGATACGTATTTAGAATTTTATTATTTACTTTAAAAATACTACTGCAGAAAACTAAGAATACAAACTCGATTATCAAATAAATAACACAAAAATTATTGTAAGATTTAAGATATATTTTTGAAACGTTGCGGTTCTTATTTGAGAAATTTGAGGAACCCTTTATTAAATAGCCTGTCGACAGCCTCCGGTCTTAACCTACTTCTGTCTCTTAACATACTGGCACATACGGGTATTGAAAAATATTTCAAACTTTTGTACAGAATGCAAACAGAAGAAAAGCCATGAAAATAGTTAAGGATTCAAAAGAGAATACAAGCAATTGTCTGCTTTGAAAAGGCATAAGACATTCTTACATGTTTGGAAAGATGTGTCGCTCTTATCGACTAGTTTCTGAACAGACCTTCTATTTTGATCAAAAAGGATTTGTATGATAAAATAAAAGTAAAAGGTTTTATAAATTAATTTCTGAATCCGTTTTCTACTAAATGTACAAGACAAAAAAGTGAATAGGGAAGAGTCGGGTAAGCAAGGCAACTGATAATTTTCAATAAACTGGTACTTTCTTCATTGATAAATCAACCATTTTCATTTTTTTAAATTTTCCCAAAGCGTAATTTTAAAAATGTAGGATTATATTTCTCATTAACTTAAAAGAAAATATAATCTAAATATTTCATCTCTTGAAAATGAGTTCTATTTGTGAAATATGGACCAAACTTATTATCAAATATTCGCAAAACTACGACAAATATTGGATTAGTTTTAATTAGAGTATATAAATTTACTCTCGAACTATTTAATAATAAATAATAATAATGAATAATCTATGTTTTTTGTATCATGTCATAGTCGAGTAGCCAGCGAGAGGGAGTAACCAGAGTTCTTCAATTTTAAACCACGTTTTGAATTGCTTAAATCTTAACGCTTCAAGTTTGCATTCATTAATTTTGAAAGTTTTCAATTAAAAATCATATAATTTTCAACGTTTTTAAAATAATAAAATTTTTAAGGTTCACAATATAAAAAAATTGTAATTTCGCTAGTGAAAATAACAGTGAATTTTTTGGTTTACAGAACTTTTAATTCTAAAGCAAAATTCTAAAATAGTTTAAATTTGAGGCCTTAAAACTATAGTTGTTTAGCTTCAAAAGTTTAAATTCGCTAATGTTTATTTTGAAGTTTCTTTATTTTTAAATGTTAAATCAAGAACGTTACAATAGTGTAAATGTTTTATTTTTTATGTTATGGTTTTCAATCAGATAAAACTAATTTGAAATGTAAAGTTTTTAATGCTTTTTTATAATTACTAATTTTTTTACAGGCGTTAAATTTTATTTGATCAGTTTTGGAAGCTTTCAATTTTTAATTTCACTATGTAAAAACAAGCATTCGGTAGTTTTTGTGTGTTAGTTTTTTGTGTTGTATCTACACTTACCGGATAAATCCAGCTATTTTTACCGTAATTTCGGTACACTTAGCCACGGCCATAGAAACATGCCCTTAAAAGTAGAAAAATTAGAATCCCTTTAAATCTGGAGAATCATACTAAAATTCCTTAAACCTTATGAAATTCCTTTTGATATCCCTTGAAATTTTATAAGATCATTTTAAATATTTACAATTCGTTGCAATTCAATAAATTTCCTCATAAATCCCCTGAAATTTTGTGAAATCTGATGGTCTTTCCTGAAATCCTGGATAATTGATTGTAATACCTTGCGAGCTTGTAAAATTCCTTACAATTATTAAAATCCTCAGAAAACTTATAAGATCCTTTCAAAATCCTGTGGAATCTTTTAAGTCGTTTTTTTAATCTCTTGACAATTCCGTGGAATCCTTGGAAATGCTATAAAATATTTCAAATCCCCTAAAATATTTTGAAATACCTTGACGTTTTTCAGGCTCTTGTAAATCTTTGGGAATCTTTAAAATACTCTAAAATCATTTTTAAAAATCTTGGAAATCCCTTCAACCTCTTGAAATCTATTGGAAATTCCTTAGAATCTTTAAAAATCCCCCTAGATCTTAAAAATCCGTCGAAATCCCTTGAAATATTTTAAATATCCAAAAATCTATCAAATTCTTTAAAATCTTCAGAAATACCTTGAGATACTCAAAAATCACTTGAAATATTTTGAATGCTTTGAAATCACTTAATTCTTGTCCCCTGCAATCTTTTGAAGTATGCTTAAACCCTTATATTTCCTATAAAGTTGTAAAAATCCCTTAAATCCCTTCAACAAAAATTTTCGCTCAGATGTAGCTTCAGCTAATCTTCTGTTTTCTGTAGTCCAAAATAATTTATGATGAGTTAAAAAATTGCATTAAAACCCCTATTTCACATGTCAATAATAGTTTAGAATTAAAAGAAAAAATTAAAGATACATACATAGACGATGATTATGTTCTCCTTTCACTTGATATCAGCTCGTTGTTTACAAATATCCTTTGTAATTTAGTTTTACAAAGTGTAGAAAAAAGGGTTGAATATATCCACAATCAATGTAAAATTCCATTTAACGACATTATAAATTGTACGAAATTCCTTTTTGAAAATACTTTTTTTATTTTT
>JAABKJ010012310.1:0-10547 GCA_011634705.1 Andricus grossulariae
AACTCTTGCACTAACACTCATGTACTTTGTATCGGTGAGGTGGTCACGTGGTGTAGATTACAAAGTGGAGATACGCTAGTCAAAGCTGAGGGTTAATTTGATAACATATTTAATTATAATTTAAATATTCAATATAATTTTAATCGGTCACAGCGCTCACCCTTTCCATAGTTTAAAAAAAGGGGGGGGGGAGGAAATTCCATGATAAACCATCTGAATAATTTCATCTGTTGTTAGTAATTTTGATAAAACTTCTAGTATCCGTTCTCTTAGGGCTTGGATGAACATTCGAAAAACTTGGGAAATATTCAAAAATTGAAGATTTTGGTCCCTTTTATTAATTTTCATAACTTTGGTGATTTTAATGATATTGAGACGTATTTTTTTGCATTATGCACAACAAGACGCAGTTTTGAAAGAAATATTTGTTAAAAAAAAAACTTTTAATTACTCTTGTTTAATTACTTTTGTTACTCTCCTGTGACCGGTTATACGTCATTAGTCCCTCCCAAACCCTGGAAAGGGTGAGGACTGTCACCGATCACTCTCATGCGACCATTAATACCAAATCCCCCCCCCCCCCCCCCCCCACACTCGTATAAGGTGTTGGCTGTGACCGATCATTTTAATATGACTGGTCACGTGTCATACCCCCTCCTCAATCCCTGACAGAATGGGACCTGTGAACGATTACTCTTTTGTGACCAGTCAAACGCTTATATTAATCGCTCTCCCTCAACCCCTGGAAAGGTTGAGGGCTGTGACCGATCACTCTCATGTGTCCTTTCACACGCCATTATCTCCACTCGAACCCCGGGAAAGAGTGAGAGTTGTGACCGATGACTCTCCTTTGAGTGAAGGGACGTTTAAAAAATACATGAAACTTTTTCTGATTATCTTGACACCTCCCCCCATACACACACTCACACATTACGTTTTTGCTATAGCAAGTGTATGTAACTTTACCATTAGCGTAAATCTCAAGGTGAAGGCCCCCCAAAGGGCGGGGGGCTAGATATTATAAATTGGTGAGCATGACATATATTTGGTAAAGTAAATAAGATCCGTCAAAAAAACTTTTTACCGGTACCAGCAGTCTATCCACTCCGTGTTATTTACTAAAGGGTTGTCAGATTTTCTTTACTCTTTGATTTGATAAAATAATTGTATTTTTACGTGTTTTGCGTAGTTTTTTTTGTGATTTAGGTGTAAACCTCTAATATCAGCGGAGATTTGAAAAAAATAGTTAAATCTCTATTCCATAATCATCGTACTTTGTGATCGATTTTAAGATTAATTAGATATTATTAATATGTGACCGTCGACATTGAAAGGGCCGTTGTGTCCGGTATGTAAATGCATATCAAGTCAGAGAACCGAATAAATTTCCGGCATTTTAAGCCCAAGATGGAACCTTTTGGTTGAAAAACTAGTCGTGGGGGATTTTTGAAGTTGGAACTTCAAAAAACCGCTTTTTGAGAAAATAGCATCTAAAGTTGAGGAGTGCCATAAGCGCAAGTACTATAATTTTTTTTCTTACATGAAGTATACCTACTACCGGTTGCTATTAAGATATACTTATAATGTCAGTAGACTCAGCATATGTCCTATTAGCATGCTCCACACAAACCCGAAAATAATCGTTTTTACCTGTCTCCCAAAAACGCGAATATCTCCTAAACCAGAACCGCACATAAGGGCCCTATTCATGCGAAGCCCCACACAGATATACTTGACAGTTCTTGACAAACGGCTATAATTGGAGTAATAAAATATGTGGGCGTCCGCATGAAAACGGCCCTTATGGCCAGTATCGAGTTTCATATGCGGCAATATAGCCCGATAAATTCCCGGCATTTGAGGTCCAAAATTAACCCTCGAAGTTGAAAAACGATTCACCGGGGCATTTTTCAAGTTAGAACTTCGAAAATTCATTTTTCGAGAAAATCGCATCTAAACTTGGCGAGTGCCATAAAACACACGTGTTATACTTTTTCTTCGAACAAAATATACCAACTTCCGGTTACTTTCTGGGTATAAGTATAGTCCCAAATGATCGACTATAGGTCCGATTATAGTCGCTGAGTCAAACCCGAAAATAGTCATTTTGAACTCATCTTACAGGCAAACGTGAATATCTCCTAAACTAGAACAAGCCATAAGGACCCTTTTCATGCGGACGCCCACATATATAAAACCACTTTTGATTGACATATTAGTATATTTGAGAGAAAAATCCTGGTCACTGAATTGATGTAAACTCCTGTTTATTTCCCTCTTGTTTTCCAGTGAAAAAATTTCGATTTCCCGTTCAGATAGATATCCTGCTGATTCTCAGTAAAATTCGAATAATTAAAATGCCGAGAGGCATCAAACTAAATAACACACGAATATGTTTTCTATATCCCATATTTGAAATTCAAGGCAAAGTGTGTGATAAAATGTGCCATACTTTAAAGTGTATCTCGATGTGAAATCAGCCTCCAATCTCTAGGTATGGGGGAAAGACACAAAGTTTTATAGCGCGTAAAGACGGCGGAGCAATGTTGAGAGTTTCAGCGATATTTCAGCATTAAAGGTTCGCTGTCCTGCATGCTAAAACTGGAGGCCCATCCACTTATATGCAGGAACCCCTTGTGCGATACGTACGCCCATGTATATGTAGTGTACTGTATAACGGTATATGCATCGCCACGAATAACCCTATACGAAGTTTAATATTGCCTTATACGTATTCATATCGCAGCAGTTCCGCCCTTCCAATCACGAATCAAGTTACGGCACACCGCAATATGTATGTGGTCCTTTTCCTTTTTCAACCAAATACATTCCCCAGCCCTTCTAATGACATCTCATGAAACGTAAAATTAATATGAATTCGACAGATTGATCAATTAAAATTCAGTGTGTGCAGTAGTACCATATTTGACGAAAGTGCATGGCAATTAATTTCCAACTCAATTAATTAATAGTAAATACGCGATTGAACATGCTGTAGCTGTTTCAAGGCAATTTCTCTCTAGAAGTAGTATCTTTTGTACATTTTTTGAGAATTAAGGCTGTTGGAGCGGAGTACACAACAATGGCAAAATCTGTGAAGCACTCAAGACTTACCAATAAGCTACGATAATTCGGTTTTGAGGTTTTAAAAATGCACTTTGAAAATTGTCTACACCCCGGAAGGGGTTTCACGGTGCCAGGAGGGAGGGGGGGGGTAAGTCTCTGGATTTTCGAAAAAATAAGGTAACTGCTAGAGTGAGAGTGAAATAGTGTAGAAACGACGTGAAGTGTGAAGGAAGCCGAGTGACAGCTGATGGCGATGATAGCTCGTACTACGAAAATGCACTGTCGGTGAAAGTCGCAATTACCAATAACATTATTAAAATAAACGTTTTTTGGAGGTTTTTAAATTTTATAAGTAATAATAATGTTTTTTATTTGAAATATCATCATCAGTAATATTATTTTGATTCTTAGTACTATAGAAAATAATTTTTTTCCAGAGATCTGATTTTTGGCACAACTACATTAAGCTGCTTCACTCGCTAGAAAGATTTGCGTTTTTAATTGTCGAAAACTACCACAATTCGAACTTGCAATAGTATAGTTTAAAACCCTTGTAATTTAAAATTGTTTCTACATTAGCAAATGTAGCATTTTCAGTCCATGTGTCCGGTCTAAATACCTACAGGGCGTTTGAAAGAGGAGAGATTGAGGTTCTTTTTGAGTATATAAAACGTTCAAATAGAGGCTTTTGTATAGAGATAATTTATTCATTACAAAAAGTGAAAAAATTACAGAGGTCAATGATAAATATTTTCAAAATGAGCACCATTAGTCTCAACAAAATTCAATCCTGTTACGAAAACTGATAAAAACTTTTTCTAAAATATCGCTCGTAATGCCATTCACGGTTTTTTTAATTGCACGTACCAAATCAACTACAGTTTGAGGACTTTCAGCATAGCAATGATCTTTGGTGTAGCCCCAAAGGAAAACGTCACAAGAGTTCAAATCCGGTGAATATGGCGGCCATTCTAGTCAAGAGGAGGATTGAATTTTGTTCAGACTCTAATGGTGCTTATTTTGAAAATATTTATCAGTGACCTCTGTAAATTTTTCACTTTTTGTAATTAATAAATTATCTCTATATAAAAGCCCCTGTTTGTACTTTTTATATACTCAAATAAAACCTCAAATTCTCCTCTTTCAAACGATATTATTGTTTCTCTCAAACTGCAAACGCTAAAAATAACAGTCAATTAGTTTCAGCAACTTCTTTTGGGACACCCTGTACATTACCGACTTTATTTAAAAACAAGCTCATCCTACACGAAATGAAATATCGAGTCGAAAGTTGGGAGAACTTAATAAAAAGTACTATATACGGTTTATCTGGTTATAATTGTTTATGATTATGAAATAAAAATGTATGAAAAGTAAGTTTTGTTTTGTACATACAAACACGTTGGACCAGATAAAGTTATTGAGTACCTTCTATTTCCTTCTCAAAACTTGAAACTCGATATCTCATTATATGGAGACAATAGTTTGTAAAAAGTAAGTGCCGGCAATATAGATATTTGCTTATTTGTTGCAAATTTTGCTTGCAAAAAATTGTTACTAAGTTTGAAGTCTGCTGCATGAAATGATTTCAAAATTAATTCATTTGTATATTGATTCTTTCCGAGTGCACTATCTCGATATCTAAAAATAATAAATCTTTGCGAATCAGAGTCCATAATTTTTAAACGTCTGCAAAGGTTTACAGATTTGGATATTTTTAATGAGAAATTTACATTTCTCCTTCGAGATATTCAAATCATAATTTTCTCTCTCGTAATAGAACATTTTTGTGAGGTTTCTGAGTGTGTGATGTGTCCGAGTGTGCCTTTCTGAGTGTTTCTAAGGGCGTTTTAGATTCTGTGAATGCGAGTAATATTATTGTTCTATAAAGCGAAAACAAGATGAACAATACTTACCTTATTTATACGTTTTTACGTAATGCGCCATTTTATTTTTTTTTTCTACGTTACAACACAAGAAATATGTACGACCCATCTATAATTGTTTACGAATTTTAAAATTATTATAATTTATGTCAAGACAAGATTTGTAAATAATTCAATAAATAATTTTAAACAAAATTGCAGAATTATTATCGATTATTAAGAGCGAGTTCACAGCAGTATCCTTTTATCACTTGTATACTTTTCCTTTTCCGAGACCACGTTTGTTATTCTGAGAAAAAATGTATTATTTATTCAAATTGAAGTGATATTGTTGTATTCGCCAATCATTCGGACTTGTCAATAAACAAAAAAAAATAGAAAATCACAAATAGCATTTTTTACTCCAATTTACAGTTAGTTTTCGTAGTACGATCCAGTACGGTCGAGCTATCAGCGCCATCAGCTGTCAGCCGCCTTCCTTCACACTTCACGACACTTGGATACACTATTTTACTCTCGCTTTTAAGCAGTTACAGTATTTTTTCGAACCACCAGAGACTTACCCACCCCCGCCTCCCTCCTACCCGTGAAATCCCTTCTGGGGTCTAGAAAATTTTAAAATTGCATTTTTAAAATCGAGTGTCTAAAGTTACGCGATAATACGCGAGAATAAAGATGGCCGAAAACTGGCAGCGGTCTGGGTTGGTGGAGAACCAATCCCTTTTCCGGCTCGTCCAATGAAACTTGCAAAACTTTCGAGGCTTCACGTAGGTATGGCCGCAAGCCTTTTAAAACCGAATTATCGTAGGTTATTGGTAGGTTTTGAGTGCTTAACAGATTTCGCCATTTTTTTGCACCCCGCTCCAACAGCCTTATGAACGATTTTATTAGTTTGCTTTATCCAATACGTTATGCCGAGGAATTAATCACTTCCATTTTTTGAATAAGTTTTTTCTATTCTGGACTAAGGGACGTTCAAAAACTATATCACGCCCAGGGTTACGTCACAAATACCTATAGTGACAAAAAATTTTCTTTGATTTCATTTGATAAGTACCTAAAATAAACATCAAACATAGAAAAATAATATTTAAACAGACTACACAGCCCAAAATGTTCTTAACATAGGAGAACTATGCTGATTTTTTCGAAATATATCGGATTTTCCACCAAATATTTTAATTTTCATCCAAAAAAGATTAATTTTAATTAAAAAAAAAAATAATAATTTTCTGCCAAAAGAGATGAATCTTCACCGGAAGAGTTGAGTTTTTAAGCTTAAAAGTCGATTGTTTTAGAGAATAGTTGAATTTAAGCCCGAAAAAATGAATTTTCAACTAATAAAGGTGATTTTTCAACCAAATAGCTCACTTTTCAAGCTGAAATTTCAAGCAAAACAGACGAATTTTTAATCAAACATTTGAGTTTTCAAACAATTGGTCGAATGTTCAAGCAATAAGGAAATAACTTCAACCATGAAAACTTGCATTTTAAACCAAATAGTCGAATCTTCAAGCCAAAAAGATGCATTTTTTAGAAAATAGTTGAATTTCGAACCAAGAACTTTTCTACCAAAAAAGATAAATTTTGATTCCAAAAAGAGCAATTTTCAACAAAGCAGATAAATTTTCGAACCAAAAACTGATATTCCAACAAAATAGTTTATTTTATAACCAACTAGCCTAATTTTCAACCTAAAAAAATTTTAATATAAAATAAAACACAGTCGAAGTTAACAACATTTTCAAACCAAAAAGGCGAATTCTCCAGAAAATAGTTGAATTTTTAACCAAAAAGTTTATTTGAAAGAAAATAGTTGAATTTTTAGCCCAAAAGGATGAATTTAAAAAAAAGTGGAAATTTTTGGTCAAAAACACTCATTTTTTACAAAAGCAGCTAAATTTTCAACCCGAAAATATGAAATTTCAACAACAAAAAAACATTATCAACCAAATAGTTGAATTTCAAACTCACAATGATCAATTTTGAACCAACAATGGAGTAGTTAAATTTTCTGTTGGAAAAATTTATTTTTAAAAAACAAATTTCAACAAAATAGGTAAATATTTAACCAAAGAGGTGTATCTTTAACCAATAAACTGAATTTTCAACAAATTAGTTCAACTTTCAACCAAGCATTTGAATTTCCGATCAAAAAGTTTAATTTTCTACCAAAAAAGACGAATTTACAGCAAAATGCATACATTTTCAATAAAAAAGTTTAATTTTTTACTAAAAGTGATTAATTTTCAACCGAATATAGAATGGCAAAATTTTCGTTTAGACAAATTAATTTTCTATCGAAAGTAAAATAGTTCATTTTTCAGATAAACAAATTAATTTTCAATCAAAAAGAAAAAGAATTTTTAACAAAATACTAAAATCTTTAATCAAACCAAAGAATGAATTTTCAACGAAAAATAGTTGGCTTTTCTTGTGGAATTCTATTAATTTAGTTCGAATTTAAGTAAAAAAAAGAGAAAGGGGAAGTTTCTTAAAAACAGGGGGGAAAAAAGTTCTTTTCAAAAAGGGATAAAGAGGGGAATATGGGAAAGAGTGTGAAGTCTGTATTTAGATGTCTTACTCTTGAAATAAAATTAATAAAATTTTTATTTATGCAACAATTTCAAAAAATTTGTTTTTACTTTTATATTTTCCATGTGTGATGTCACATTCGTCGTTGTCCCCACCCCCTGTCACAAATCGTCACATCTGTTACACCCCCACCTCTGGCAATGTGATGTAGTTTTTGAACGGACCCTCACAAGATTATAGGAACACACAATAGTATATAAGATTAAACGAGGTTACACAAGATTACATTGCAAAACTTTTATATACGTTTATATTTTCATCATAACATTTTTTTATACCTTTTGTTTTATCCGAGAAAAATCCGAAAGTTCGAATATTTTGAATATTTTCAATGCGAAGAAGTGGTTTACCAAGAACTAAACTTGGGAGATATGTAGTACATATTACGATCTATTTAAAAAAAATTAAAAAGTAAGATTTTTTAAAATCCACTTTCAAGAATTTTATAAAAACAGCTGCCATTTAGTCATTTTTCAATTAAAAAAATTTTGTTAGATCAATTGAAAGAACAAAAATGTCCACGTCGAATTAAAATGAAAATCCCGAATACCGGCGCTCGTTCGGAAAATACTGCCTTTTGAAACAAATGTGTCATTTTTGGAGAAAAAACAGATAATCTTTAAGTGACTGTGAAAAATTAACAACAAAAATGTTGTCCAAACTTAGAAATACGTGTCTCTTTATTTTCACTCTATAATGATATATTTAAATAAAAAATCAGTCATCATCATGACCTAGACTTTTCTTGAAATTTTGTCTGATTTGAAATGGAATGAGTCAGAAGTGATATAAAATGATATAATTCACCCTTCCAATAAAATCCGACGGATGACACTTCTTTCTTAATCAACCCCATTGTTTTCTGATCAACAGGTTATTGGTGCAATAAGCTACGAGAGAAGGAAGTTGAAGAATGTTTTCTTTGCAGCACGAGTGCACGGAAAGGTTGAAATGAGAGAATTCAATGGATTGTAACAAGATCTCAGCTCCTTTTTAATAAAACAGAGAAATGCTATTGGGGAGAGCGAGAATGGAGAGGAAAATTAAACAGACAGGGAAAAGGCGATATCCTGAGACCTTATATTTGAGGCCTTCGGAAGAAAAGAACAAGAGGGACAGGATGAACGAAGGGAATTTCGCTAGGGTTCGGTCAGGCGTGAATTAATCCGTGGCATGTGTTGGCAGCAGATAAAACAAGAAACAAGGGAGCGAGCTTCGCGACTAGGCACTCAGGGAAAAACAAGCTGCTGTCACGAAAGGGGATTAAGAGGGCAGTATGGCACCCCTACTACTTTACGCGACCATTGGCTCTCAAGCGGTTGCAAACAACGACCACAACTGACTTCTAGAGACTGCGGATTTCAGTTTCCGGTATTTCAACTTACAGCGTTCATGCAAAAAGGAAAACAACATTTTCAATCTGCCCTCAATCTGTATTGCACGCTTTCATGATTATTAGATCGAGATAGAAAAGCATGCCATTCTCTAAAGTCAAAAAAGAATCTAAACATTTCGATTTTCTCAAACAAAAACAACGTGAATAGGGAAACTAGTTATTGTATCTTGTAGAGAATGATAACCTGATTATATTTTTACATGAAATGAATAAATATTATATTTAATTATTTTTAATTCAGCTTTAAAAAATCAGAAAAAAATTGTGGAAATAGTAGCTTTTGTGATTGGTCAGTTATACGAGCTGTCCTTGCCAGTGATTGATAAATCAGTAATTTTGAATAAATCTCGTGCCACATTCAACTATTTATCTATACAGTAGACTCTGAAAAAGCGCCTTCTCATCCAATCGCCTTCTTTGGCAAGTGCCTCTTTTTCCATTACCTCCGAATACGGTAAGCGTTATAAGCCTGGCATTAGATGCACATGCTCGAGACGATATTCAAAAAATCCGCCAATGCGTCTCAAAGATATTTCCCGCCAAGCCCTGGGGTCGTGGTTCAACCATTCGGGGGCTTAGTGAGGACGTCGGCCCCGAGCACTGGGCACTTTGTGAGTCCACATTTATTGACATTTATAATGTGAAACTATTTAACGAACCATGAAGATTATTCTGAGCTACCAACAGTTTCAAGCAGAGCATTTTTCTTAATTTTTCTTTGCGTGGTAGAGAAAAATAAATTTTCATATTGCCGCATGCAATATTGGTGATTCATTATTTATTTTATGTGAGAATATAACCTTCACTAAGATTTCTGCCCGAAGATCATTCAAAAATATAATAAATTATTTGCGCATGCGTTACATGCACAAACTAGTTATTTCAGATTAGGTGGAAGAAACACAGGATGTCTACACGCCGAGGATCAAACAATAATATGAAATATCAAATTATTTTTTATTTTTCAAAGGCTTTTTAAAGAAATAGTGAGAAACCATTGCAAACAAATATCGATTTTATTATTTAATTTAATATTTTTTGAAAAATGAACTCCAAACACACATGGCATAATTTCTCAAGTGTACCCACCTAGAAAATGAAAGTTGTCCGATCGGGCTAAAAATTGGCCCAATTGTAGTCCGATTAGATAGTACTCCTTACTCCAAAAATTAATTAATTTTGATAATTATTTATCAAAGTGGAGGGGGTACAATTTTTGGGTTTTTTAAGCAAAACCTTACTTTTAAGCATTTATAACTTTTTTCCTATTGCTTTAAACAAAATTTCACTACAAATTTTTTTGATAGACTTTTTCACAAAGTTTTTGGTAGTTGTAATGATTTAAAAAAAAAAGTCAAAATTTGACCCTAATTTTTGAAAATCAAAAATAAATTAGACTTTTTTTTCAAATTTCGACACTTTTTCTTCTTCAAAATACTTTTAAAAGGAAGCTGAGATTCTTTTCTATAAGACCCCCAATTTTCAGAGCAGCAAATTGATTCGTCTTTGAGCAATAGAACGATACGCAAACAAGATGCCATGATAGGGCGGGTGGCGCGCGATCTCCCCTAGTGCGCTCACGCCGAGGATCTTTGTGCAACGCT
>JAABKJ010012311.1:0-10547 GCA_011634705.1 Andricus grossulariae
ATTCAACTATTTCGTTAAAAATGCATGTATTTTAAACTTAAATTGTGAATCTTGAACCAAAAAAATATCAACTTTTAGGGAAGTAGGTTCAACTTTTATCCAAGGAGTTGAATTTTTTCACCTAAAAAGATGAATTTTAAGCGAAAAATGTCATAGTTGATATTTTAACAAAAACGAAAGATTTTATTTAAAATGAAAAACAGTTGCATTTTTATTTAAAAAATTGACATTTTACACAAAAACATGTAATTTTAACAAAATATATAAATTTTTAACCAAATAGTTGAATTTTCAACCAAGAATATTAATTTTCTGCCAGAAAAGACGAATTTTTTTACAAAATACATACATTTTTAACCAAATAGTTCAATTTTCAACCAAGAAAATTAATTTTCTAAAAAAAAACGAATTTTCAAGAAATTATATAAATTTTCTAGTAAATAGTTTGAATAATGGATGTGATGTTGGCCCAATTCTTATTCGAATGGAGTAGTTAGAATTTCATTAAAGAAAATTAATTTTCAATAAAAAAATATAAAATATTTCTATAAAACAGATTAATTTGTACCAAATATGCAGTTAAATTTTCTACCAAATAGTTGAATTTTCTACCAAATTGTTCAATTTTCAAGCCAAGTAGACGAATTTTCTACAAAACAGTTGAATTTTCAACCCAAGAATATGAATTTTCATAAAAAAGTGAATTTTTAACAAAATAGTTGAATTGTCAGTTAAAAAAAAATGTTAACAAAAAAAAGAAGTTTCACTTAAAGTTATGAATCTTTAACCACAAAATGAATTTTAAAGAAAACAATTAAACGTTCAATGAAGTAGTTGAATTTTCAACGAAAAATGTCATAGCAGATATTTCAACAAAGAAAGAATTTAATTAAAAATAAAAAACCGCTGGATTCAAGCAACAAAAACGAATTTTTGACAAAATAATTGAATCGTCAACTAAAACAGATTTATTTTGAAGCACAGTTGGATTTTTAACCAAAAAAATTGATTTTTACCAAAAAAGATGAATTTTCAACCAAATAGTTCAATTTTCCGCCAGATTGTTGAATTTTCGAACCAAATATACAAATTTTCTACAAAACAGTTGAATTATCAACATAAAACTTAATTTTCAACCGAAAAAAAATTATTTTCCAACCAAATAGTTAAATTTTCGACCAAAAAGATGACATTTCAACACAGATGATTAATTTTCTACCAAAAAACATGAATTCTTAAGACAAGACATAAATTTTGAAGCAAAGAGTTGAATATTCAATCACGTAGATTAATTTTCTACAAGAAAAGACAAATTTCTAACAAAATAGATAATTTTGTAACGAAATAGTTGAATTTTCAACAAATTACATAAATTTTCAACTGAATGGTTTGAACAATGGATGTGATGTTAGACCAAATTTTATTTGAGTAATTTTTTATTTATATTTTTTTTGTTTCTAACATTTGTTAACTAAATAGTTGAATATTTAAACTAAAAAACAGTTTAATTTTGTACCAAGCAGTAGAATTTTCTAACAAATTGTTGAATTTTAAAACCAAAAACAGCAAGTTTCTACAAAACAGTTGAATTTTCAACAAAAAAGTGAACTTTCACAAAAATAGTTGAATTTTCAGCTAAAAAAATTAAATTTTACCAAGAAAAAAAGATTCACTTAAAATTATGAATTTACAACCAATAAAATTAGCTTTTAAGAAAGTAGTTCAACTTTCAACCAAGGAGTTAAATTTTCAATCTAAAAAGATGAATTTTCAACAACAAATTTAATAGTTGATGTTTTAAGAAAAAAATATTTTAATTAAAACTAAAAAAAAGTTGAATTTAACCAACAAAAATAAATTTCAAACAAAATACTTGAATCCTAAACTAAAACAGATTAATTTACAAGCAAACAGTTTCCACCAAGTTGTTAAATTTTTGAGCAAAAAATGTGAAATTTCTACAGAATGAGATGAGTTTTAAAACCAAAAATATGAATGTTCAACGAAATAGATTAATTTTCTATTTAAAAAATTCTTTAATCAAGAAGGAAAAAAATTTCCATCAAATTGTTGAATTTTCATGGCAGAAAGACCAATTTTTAAGAAAACAGTTGAATTTTCAACCAAGAAGAATGTCCTTAAACAAAATTGTTGAACTTTCAACAAAATAATAAAATTGTTCAGCTAACAAGATGAACTCGTTACTCGTATAACACATTAAATAAACATTGGAGTTCATTTTTATTACATTAAAAATATTACTTTAGAAAACTGGAAATTTTGCTTAAAAATATAAGTTAATTTTTCTTAATTTTCAGAATTGCCAGGAGGTGTCCCTGTCGAATTTCTGATTGGCTTCACGAACAAAGGCGAGACTGATTTCATCGTCGAAACCGTCGAGACCTCTTTCCGTTATCCCATGGATTTCAATTTTTACATTCAAAATTTCTCAACGGTCGCCTACAACAAAATCGTGAAACCCGATCACGAAGCGACTCTCGCTTACTCGTTCGTACCATCCGAGACTTTTGCTGGAAGGCCTTTTGGACTGAATGTTAACTTGAATTACAGAGATGCTGTAAGTTGTTGATTTAAAAACAAATATGAACTCTTTTTTTTTAAAGTAAAATTCCTAATTTAATTTTTTTTTTTTCTTATAGAGTGGCAACACTTTCAGCGAGGCTGTTTACAACGAAACGGTGTCGATTATTGAACTGGACGAGGGTCTCGATGGAGAGACAGTATTCCTTTATGTCTTCCTTGCCGCTTGTGTGGTTCTTACGCTAGTTGGAGGCCAGCAATTGCTCTCGTCTTTCGGCAGAAAATCGCGATCTTCATCTTCGCGCAAGGCTCCAGTTGAGATGGGAACTTCGAATCCTAACAATATTGACTACAGCTGGGTGCCTGAGGAAACCCTCAGATTATGTAAGTTGAATAGTTGATGAAAAATTTCGTTTTTAGGCTTACGAGCATCTGATAATGTTGTAGGGAACTAGTGCGCAGTTATAAATGCCATAGAAATCTACTGCGCAGCTATAAGTGTCGTAGAAATCTACTGCGCATATCAAATTGCCATATATCCCTACTGCGCAGCTATAAGTTGTCATGCCGCAGGGGGCGCTCCAAGGAGGGGAAAAATAAAAAAAGAGGTTCAAAATAACTTGCAGAAGTCAATTCTTGACCGATTTTGGATTTTTTTTTCTAGAAAAATTCTTCCTTCAAGTATAAAATGGCGGAAAAACCAAAAAAAATTAATACAAAATGAAAATTTCGTGTAACTATTTATTTTCTAAGTTTATTTGTTTGTAAGGTTATATGAATATAATTTTCCTAAGAATCTTGAGAAATTTTAAAAAGATTTTTGAAGATTCCAGATGCGTCAAATCAAAATTTTAAGAAAGAAGTTAATTTTCAACCTAATAATTGAATTTTCAACAAAAATGGGTAAATTCTCAACGAAAAATGTAATGCATAATTGATATTTCAACACAACAATAAGTTTTCAAAAAAATAGTTTAATTTGAAAAAAAATAACAGTTTAATTTTTAAACTAATAGTTCAATTTTCTAACAACTTATTGAATTTTAAAGACAAAAACAGTAATTTTCTACAAAACTGTTGAATTTTCAACCCGAGAATATGAATTTTCAACAAAAAAGTCAACTTTCAGCAAAATAGTTATATTTTCAACCATAAAAATGAATTTTCAAAAAAAAAAATGCAATTTCAAGCCAAAAAAAATGAATTTTCTACAAGAAAGTGGAATTCTCAAGCCGAAAATGTGAATTTTCAACAAAAAAGTTAATTTACAAGCAAACAGTCGAATGTTCAACTAATAAAAGTTGAGATTTTAATCAAAAAAGATTTTAATTTTTTATTAAAAACAGTTGAATTCCTCCAAAAAAGACGAATTTTTAATAAAATAGTTACATTTGAAACCAAAGATACTAATTTTAAACTAAAATGATGAATCTTCACACACAAAAATGAATTTTTAAGAAAATAGTTTAATTTAAAAAAAAACAGTTTAATTTTCAAACAAATTGTTGATTTTCAACCAAATTGTTGAATTTTCAAGCCAAAAAGACGAATTTTCTACAAAACAATTGAATTTTCAAACCCAAAATATAAATTTTAAACTAAAAAGTTCATTTTCAACCATATAGTTGAATTTTCCATTAAAAGTTAACGTTTCAATCAAAAATGTTTTAATTTTTAACCAAAGAATGAAATTCATCCAAAAACACAAATTTTCAATAAAATACATCAATTTAAAAAAAAATTACACTTGCAACGAACGAGATGAATTTTAAACTAAAATGATGAATCTTGAAAGACAAAAATGAATTTTCAATAAAATAATTTGATTTAAAAAAATAACATTTGTAAACAAATACTTGAATTTTCTATCAAAATAGTTGAATTTCCAACCAAAAATATGAATTTTCAAACAAATAGTTAATTTTCAACGAAATTGTTGAATTTTTGAGCGAAAAAGACGAAATTTCTACTAAAAAGTTGAATTTTGAAGCCGAAAATGTAAATTTTCAACAAAAAAATCAATTTAAACCCAAATATTGTCAACTAATAAAAGGTGATATCTCTATCGAAAAAGATTTTAATTTTTAATAAAAAACAGTTGAATTCAACCAGAAAAGACGAATTTTCGTTAAAATAATTACATTTAAAACCAAAGTGATTAAGTTTAAACTAAAATGATGAATCTTCAAATACAAAAATGAATTTTCAACAAAATAATGTAATTTTTTTTTTAAGTTTAATTTTTACATAGATAGTTAAATTTTCTATCAAAATAGTTGAATTCTCAGCCAAGTTGTTGAATTTTCAAGTAAAAAATACGGATTTTCTGTAAAAAAGTTGAATTTTGAAGTATTCAACAAAATGCATTAATTTTCAACAAAATAGTTACATTTTTAAGAAAAATATTGAATCGTTAATCAAAACAGATTAATTTGCAAGAAAATATTTTAATTTAAAACAATAAAAGTTTAATTTTGTAACAAATAGTTCAATTTTCTATTAAAATAGTTGAATTTTCAAGGCAAAAAGACGAATTTTCTACAAAAAAATTGAATTCTCAAGCCGAAAATATAAATTTTCAACAACAAAATACATGAATTTTCAAAAAAATAGTAAATTTTACAACTAAAGGGATGAATTTTAAATTAAAAATTATGAATCTTCAAGCAAAAAAATGAATTTTGAACAAGCCCAAAAGTGAGCTTTCAACAAAGCAGTTGAATGTTTAACCAAATAGTTAAATTTTCTACCAAAAAGATTAATTATTTTGAACAAATAAGATTAATTTTCTACCAAAAAAGATGAATTTCCAAATAAAATTTTAATAAAAACTCAAATTTTATTTGATTAATTTTTAGTTTATATTTTTTTTCGTTTTTACCATTTTTTAACTAACTAGTTGAATTTCTAAACCAAAAAAGATTAATTTTTATCCAAAAAGAAAGTAGTTAAATTTTCATTGAGAAGAATTAATTTTCAATAAAAAAACGAACTTTCTGCAAAACAGTTTCAGTTTGTACCAAATAGTTGAATTTCTTGCAAAATTTGTGGAATTTTTAAGGCAAATAGACGAATTTTATGTAAAACAGTCGAATTTTCAACCTGATAATATAAATTTTCAATAAAAAAGATTATTTACAGTCAGTTAGTTGAATTTTCAACAAAATAGTTAAATTTTCAGGTAAAAAATCATTTTTCAACATAAAAAAAAAGATTATAACTAAGATTATGAATCTTCAACAAAAAATTGAACTTTTAAGAAAGTAGTTTAACTTGCAATAAAGCAGTTGAATTTTCAACTTAAAACGATGAATTTTCAAGAAAAAATGTAATAATTGATATATAAAAAAAGGTTTTTATTTAAAATAAAAAACAGTTAAATTTAACTAACAAAGTTGAATTTTCGATAGAATACTTAATTTTTAGCAACAAAAATTGATCATAAAATATTTAAATTTTCTACCAAATGTTGAATTTTCGAATCGAATCTACGAAGTTTTTACAAAACAATTGAATTTTCAACTCGAAATTATGAATTTTTAACAAAAAATTGACTTTTCAGCTGAAGCAGATTAGTTTTTAACCACTAAGTTCCATTTTTAACAAAAAATATGAAATTTCTACAGAAAGAGATAAATTTTCAAACCAAAAAGATGAATGTTTGACAAAATAGTTAAATTTTCAATAAAAAAAATTTTAAGTCAAGAAAGAATAAATTTCAATCAAATTGTTAAATTTACAAGCCAAAAAGACAAGTTTTCAATAAAACAGTTGAATTTTCAACCAAAAAGCTTCATTCTGAACAAAAAATTTCATACTTGAAATTTATCCGAAAAAAGATTTTTATTTTTAATAAAAAAGATTAGAATTCAGCCAAAAAAGAAAATTTGCAACAAAATAGTGAAATTCTGAACTAATCTAGATTAGTATTCAACTAGTTGTATTTCTTATCAAAAACATAATAATTTTTTACAAAAACAAAGGAATTTTCTACAAAATAGATTAATTTTTCAATTCGAAAATATGAATTTACAATAAAAAAGTTAATTTTAAATCAAATAGTTCAATTTTCAAACAGAATAAATCAAGGAAAAATATAATTGTTGATATTTCAATAAGAAAGATTTTAATCTTTTAAAATAAAAAATGATTTGAAATTTTCCCAGGAATTATAAGAAAATTCATTATTCTCTTGAAACCTTTCAAACAAAAACTTTTTTTTTCGATATCTTAAAAAAACTATATTTTGTTGAAAAATGTTTAAAATCTTCTCAAGATTGAAATTATTTTCGAATTTAGGCATACAAATTCAACTATTTGATCAAAAATTCGTCTATTTTGTAGAAAATCATCTCTTTTGGTTGAAAATCTAACTATTTGGTTGTAAATAAATTGTTTGGTTGAAAATTAATTTTGTTGTTGAAAATTCAACTGTTTGGTTCAAAATTAAACTATTTTTTTTTTTTTTGAAATTCGTATCTTTTGATTAAAAGTCCAACTATTTAAACTATTTCTTAAAAAATTCATCTCTTTTGGTTGAAAGTGATCTGGTCTTTGAAAATTCAACATTTCAGGCTGAGAATTCAAATGTCTTCTAAATTTTTTTTTCTCGAAAATTCAACTTTTGTGTTAGAAGTCATCTTTTTGGTTGAAAATTAACTTTTTTCTTGAAAATTCGTTTCTTTTGATTGAAAGTTCAACTATTTGGTTGTAAATTCATCCTTTTTCGTTAAAAATGATCTTTTTGTTGAAAATATAGCTTTGCAGGTTGAAGTTGATTCTTTTTTGTTTTCAAATTCGTCCCTTTTGCTTGAAACATCTCAATTATTTGTTTGCAAATGTATCTGTATAGTTGAAAATTATGACTTTTTTTAAATTCATCTATTTGATTGAAAATTAATCTTTCAGATTTAAATGTCAACATTTTTCTAAACCATTCGACTATTTAATTTGAAAACTCTGGCTAAAAATTCGTATTAGGAATTAAAAGCGTTTCATATTGGATTCAATATTATATCTGTATTAATTTTATTTAAAAGAATTTATTAGCCTACTTTCGTGTAAAATTAATTAAAAAATTAATTTTATGAGACTTTTTTCTAATCGATCCGTGCCATAAATGCCATAGAAATCTACTGCGCAGCTGTACATTCCACAGAGGTCTACTGCGCAGATATTGAGATGACTGGGTATTTATAGCTGCGCAGTAGCTTCCTGTGGTATTTACGGCTGCGCAGTGAAATCCAAATGACAGAAAAGTACATTGACCTTTGTTTTTTTTTCTCTTTTATAGTCGACAAATCAAAGAAGAGCCCAAAGCAGAGCCCGAGACAGCGAACAGCGAAGAGAACTGCAGGCTCCGACGACTGAGGTATCTGCAGTGAACTTAATGTGATTTATTTAATAAATTCGTCCTGAAGGGGGTCGAATAGCATCGTTGCTTTCAACTCTACAGGTGCAGACTTTTCTAAACAGAGTGTGAATATATAGAAGGACTTTGTTAATTAATAATTTATACAGTTACGCCGTTTTACATCACCGAAACATGAATAGCTTTCATTTTCCAGTAAACGCTTCCGTGGTCGCTGACTTAAAAGACTAGAATTTTGACTACCGGAGAAATGAAAAATCTCACCATTTTCGCACATTGCACAAACATCCATTTATAATTTGATACTTTGTAGCTTATGTTGGTCAAGAGTTTCTGTTAATATTTATTTGATTGTTCACGTCGAGTGTTTGATATATTTTTGCAATTTTTACAATTTTCGAAATTGTAAAATTTATATTTTAGTTGGGATAGAATTAATTAATTAATTGATAAATAATTGGGAAGAGTACAAAATTTCGAAGCGGATTTTCGCTCCTCGCTATTGTATTTAGCACAATTAAATAAATTTGTGAATGTGTGTTTCATCAGAGTGTCCACTTTTTGTTAAACATAATCATTAACTTAATCGAAAAATTGAAAAACTGAAGAGCCTGCGAGATTTATATTGAATCATACTTAGAATTGTAAATAAAACTTTCATAGATATCTATTTATGTGTGTGGATTTATTTAAATTAGTTTCCATAAATTATTGACGCAAATTTTTAAGAAATTAAGACATCGGATTTGTTTTCAGGATTTACTACGTAGCCATAAATGCCATAGAAATCTACTGCGCAGCCATAAATGCCACAGAAGTCTACTGCGCAGCTATAAACACCCTGTCGTTTTAAGAGCTGCGCAGTAGGCTTCTGTGGCATTTATGGCTGCGCAGTTTATTTCTATGGCACAAATGGCTTGGACTTAACTTAATTTTTTGTCTTTTTCACCGGGAAATGGAGAAAAATTATAAAAAAATGTTAATATTTGAAAGTTTTATGAGATTATTGTATATGGATGATAATAAAAAGGTGGGATTATTCGATTTTGAATTGAATTGATAGAAAGTATTTCAGATCAACATCAAACATCCTGTTTCTATTAATGTTAATTACAATAAGTGTAAAAAGAATTATTTGCGAGATGCTTAACTGAACAAATAATTACCAGAATAAAATATTATTTCATTGATTTTTTCACGCCATATTTACAGAAACGACTGGAATTTAATATTATTTCAAAGGATTTAAAGAAATTTAAACAAAATTTAATTGTTTAAATCGTTGGGGGTTTCTACGAAATTAATTATTAGTAATTAAATTTAATAAGTGTAAAAGAAATTTCGAATTTGTAAAATTTTATATTATATATGAAAAAAGTACCATCAATAGCGGTTCAACATTTTATAAAAAATTAATTTAATTAATAATAATTAATTATTTAAATAAATTTACTGTTAAGTATTATTTATAATTTATAATAAATATTTTAATAATAAAATTTAATAAGTTAAATAAAATAGGAATAGATGCCATATTATCCAAAAATGAAAATTCCTGACAGAAAATTGCTTGAATAAAAAATATCGGAACTAGAAAATTTCTAAATTTAAACAATTAAAAAAATTGTTCTTGAATAAATATTATTTACTGATTAAAAATATAGCAGTCGAACATTGTTGTCAAGAAAAATTGTTTAAAAATGTTTTGTATTTATTATTGTTTGAATTGAAAAAAAATAGAATAATTGTTATATTATTACTATTAATTGAAGAAATAATAATTTAAAAAATTTTAATTCGCGAATTATCTAGTTTTTATATTTTATAATTCGGCAATTTTCAAATTTGGTAATATTTTAAACTGTCGGGAATTTTATTTTTCTAGAATTTTCCAATTCGGTAATATTATAAACTGTTCGGGAATTTTCCAAATCGGGATTTTGATATTCGTGTAATTTTATAATTTCCGGAATTTTATTTTTCGGAACTTTCCAGTCATCTTAATTTTAATAATGAAATACATAAATTTGACGGTATTTTAATTTATTTAGGAAAATTTATTATTTTATTTGATAATACATGATTACAGAATTTTTTAAATATTTAAAATGAATAATGATTCAGATAAATATGTTATTAGTTTATAAGAAATTATAAAATGAGTATATACATTTATATATATTTAAATTTATTTAAAATTATATTCTACTTTTATCATTTATTTAATTATTTTGATTAAAATTAATATTAAGCTATGTATGAATTTCTCGTCAATTTAATTATATTAAATTTTTAATTAAGAATAAAAATATAAAATTTATTAATAATTCATTAAGTTAACTAAATCGTAACAAAATAATGATACTGGAAAGTGTTATTAGATAATTTTTAAATATAAATAATGATCTTAAACAATTTAAAAATTAATAAAATTAAAAATGATAAAAAATTTAAGTAATAAATATAAAATAATTAAATTAATAATAATTTTGAGTATTGTAAAAGAAATTTGTATATAAAATGATTGTTAAAGAAAAGTCAAGTTTTTTTACCTTTTGTATCAGGGTTAATTAACAATTATTGTTAATAAAATTAATTTTTTCGAAATAAATTGAGTTGAAATTTAATTTAATAT
>JAABKJ010012312.1:0-10546 GCA_011634705.1 Andricus grossulariae
TTTTATGTCATCGCTGATTAATCTACGATTTTCTAAAAATTCAAATTTACCACATATGTAGCAAAATGCATCAGGATTAGATAGCGCAATCATGCGCTATGGTGGAAGTGGATGAATTGGAATTGAAACAGCTCTTAGAAGACATGATATATTTTAATTTCAGAGTTTATATTTTATTAGAGTTTATAGAAAAATGAAAATAAGGAAGCCACTGACTACAGTCACACTAAAGAGCCCGCTTAAAGAGATTGTCAAAAACCTTTATGAAGCTAACTTAGCACCAATGCCCTCTTTACTGACGTGAAGTTCGAGTGCGATCTGTCATCTGCTTTGTTCACAGTCATTTGTTTTGACTTGAAGTTCGAGCACGATCTGTCATTTGTGTTGTTCACAGTCATTTTTTTTGTTCGATTTTACGTCTATTTTTGCGTTTTTCGGAAAAAAAGAGCCAACTAGGTTATTTGGACCCCGGATATGGATTCAGTGACCCCAAAAACATAAAGATATACTAGTTAAGTCCACCGGGCAGGAAGATATTTTTGTTGTTGTAAAAATATACAAGAAAAATCACTGTTTTCGTCGATTTTTGCGCTTTTTGGATAAATACGAGCTAACTTGGATATTTGGACCACGGATTCGGATTTAGCGACCCCAAAAACATATAGATATGCCGTTGTTGTCCGCCGGGCAGACCACTTTTTTTTTGTGCCGGTGTAATCAATTGAATCGCCTAGAGATAATTAAAATATTATTTCCGATTGTTTTGGGGCATCGATATATTATTTAACGCTTTTATGATAGTTTTTTTTTCTAAATGTAATACAATAATTAAAATAATATAAGAGGGTAGGAAGGAATGAACAAAATTTTTGTCGAAATATGTTTTTAAGGTATGTGTAAAAGTTGAGGTATCCTATCACAATAACTTGTGATTTAAAAAACAAATAGGTGCAGTAGGACTCATCGAATCGGGACGGACCGGCTCTCCACTTTCGATCACGCAGGTTGCAGAAACAAATCTTAGCTATACCTCCTGGCAGTAACGTATCTCAAAATGTTCAGGGCCCAAATGTTTGCCCGGCCGTTATAGTCCGAGATCCCACTGCGTTTTTTGGCAAGTGATAAGCCAGCATGATAAAAGTTACTGGAGATGATACCTTAGACATATACGATAAAGGATCGCCCATTGTGCCAGCGCCAATTAGGTCAAAGGTGCGATAGAAATGGATTCTAAGCGATAGATTTGATCGTTTTTCACCTGTCATCAACCAGCACAATGAAATCTACACCATATTGTAAAAGGCAATTAGTGCTTGCAGAAAATGTACTTGTGCCACCCACCACACAGTCAAGAACCCCCGGCACAATTGCCTGAAGGGGGTAATTGAAATTAACTAAGTGTGTATATCGACCAGCACGATAAAAAAAATGTGAATGAAAGCTGAAAGCCCCCTGTGGAGGAAAAACTTGTTGCGCCAGGGCTCAAGTGTACAGCAATAGGCGGTACGGGCATTTCTGTGCGAAATTTATTTTCTTCAGCTGCGATACCCTTCACTTTGATACGAGGGCTGTTTGATAAGTCAGTGACTTTTCGACTATAATATTTTTTTTCGGCAAATGAGCGTTTTACTTCTCAACATAATCTCCTTTTAGCTCGATACATTTTGTCCAGCGTTTTTCAAGTTTTTTGATTCCTTCTAAATAATAGGTTTTCTCAAGGCCCTTAAAATAGGCGTTAGCTTGGGTGATGACCTTTTCATTCGACTCAACTCTCTTACCGCCCGGCCATTTCTTCAGGTTTGTAAACAGGAAATATTCGCAGGGCGCTAAATCTGGAGAATATGCTGGATGAGGTAGCAGTTTGTAGCCCAATTTATGGACTTTTGCCATCGTGGCTACACACGTGTGCACCCTTGAATTGTCCTGATGGAACAGCACTTTTTTCTTCGACAAATGCGGTCGTTTTTGCTTCAAATCAATATCGAATCTGTCCAAAAGCTCTGAATAACATTGGCCGTTGATCGTTTTATCCTTCTGAAGGTAATTGATGTGCATGATACCGCGTGCATCCCAAAAAACTATGTCCATGACCTTGTTGACCGACAGACCCAACTTTGCCGTCTTTGGTGCACGTTCACACAGAGAAACCCACTTTTTTATTCTTTCTTGGTCTCTGGTGTGTTGTGGTGGATTCATGTTTTGTACACGGTTAGGAAACGACGCAAAAACTAATTCGGATTGCGGCTGAACATCGCCAAACACTCCTTTAAAGTGGGCACAAGGTTGCGTTTATGGTCGAATGTAAGCAATCGCGGGACCCTTATCGCGGCGGATAACTTTTTCATGTCCAAATATTCATGTAAAATGTGATGTACCCGCTCAGCTGAGATGCCTACAGCTCAGCCAACTCACGCACTTTCATCCTCCTTTCGTCCAATATCATTCCATGGATTTTATCGACGATTTCTGGCGTGATGACCTTTTTTGGGCGACCTGAGCGTTCGGCGGCACTTGTGCTGGTACGAACACAACGGAACTCAGTAAACCACTTCTTAATCATTCAAATTGACGGTACAGAGTTACCATAGTATTTATCAAGCCTTTCCTTGGTTTCAGTGATGGTTTTTTACGCAAAAAAATATGCTTAATCAGCACACGAAATTCACTTTTTTCCATTTTCGTTAACATTCACGAGGTTCTCTCCTTGCAATGGCTATCAGACACAAGATAAATGAACCAGCTGGATCAAAATTTACCAGTAGTCTATTTCTAGATGGCGTTGACGGGATCACTGCTGCATTTAAAGTGACTGCGCAAAAAAATTCAGAAAGTCACTGACTTATCAAACAGCCCTTGTATATTCACTGGAAATCTTTGCAATCCTTTGAAATATCATGAATTCTTTTGAAAATTTTATAAATCCCTTTAAAATGTTTAAATAATGTCAACATTTCTTGAACTCCTTTGACTTCCATGTATATCGTGCATAATCTCCTGTAATCCTTTACAACTCTTTGAGATTTGGTAATATCTTCAAAATTCCTTATAATCCCTTATAATAACTGAAAATTCGTGAATATTCCTTAAAATTTCTGAAAAGTTGTTAAAATCCTTGAAATTCCGTCAAATATTACGACATATCTTGAAATTTTTTTAATTTCTGAAAATATTAAAAAATCCAATAAATCATTTTAAAAACTCTAAAAATAAATCAAAATTCCTTAGAATTCTTTGTATCATCAGAAATTTCTTTGAAATTCCATGGCACCTTTCTTAACTTTATGTAATCCTCTAAAATCCGCGAATAAACATCGTCAGAATGTGAATTTTCCACTTTGGTTGATCAAGGAGAATCGGTTTTCGTAATTGGAACAACAAATTTTGAAATACAGTCAACTTTTTTCCGTTTATACCATTGAAATCTCTTAAATCTCTTACAATTCTTTGAAATCTTTTGTAATCCCTTTAAATCCTTATAAATCTTCGAAATATCATTAAAATCCTCTTTTTAAATCTCGTTTACAGTAAAAATAATTGATATATTGACGACATGTTGAGTAAAAAATATGAAATCTCACGTAAAGAGGAGAGAGGGGTCACAAAAATCTTATGAATCTTTGCAATAGAGGGGTCTACAATTTGAAAAATCATCCTTACATAATTAGTGGACGTTCCCTAAGGTATAAGTTGAGTTGTTACAAAAATATATATCAATATAAAGAAACAGAAGATTGTTACATTCTTGGATACTTTTGTTGCATAATGAAATTGATACCTTCATTTCTAGTGTGGAATTTGAACATATCGTAAAATATATTTAAAGGGTACTCAACCTCAAAAAAGAAAAACATATGTCCCTTTATTAGCACAATATTTAAACTTTGTCTCCTAATGTTTGAAGGCCAGCCAGCTCCATTCTCCTGTAATAAACTGAGAAAAAGCCGAGAAAAAAGTATAACTTGAATCAAAGAAATGTAATACTGAATATTTCAAATCAAATTTTTGTTTTCACTGAAGAAAATTTTCCTGTTTCAAGAAAAAATGTTTTTCAAATGAAAAAATCTATCTTGTCATAGAAAAATTTCTCTCAATAAAAAAGTTTTTTATTGGATGTATCCAGTACGACATTTCTTTGATTGATGTAATCTTTTTCTCAGTGTGAAAACTAGAGGACCTGATCATAAGTTTTATTTCCTATTAACCTTTTTCAGTATCACATACTTTGATCTGTCTACAATTTTTCCTACAAAAATCAATTTGGAATTCTTTTTAGAAACTCATAATCGATTGCGAGGTTTCTTCGGTTACTACTTCTAACATATATTGTGTTCCCTTATTTACATTCATAATTTGCTTTAATTTTTCTGTCTTTAGAAGAGCGTCATACAATAATGATATCGATCTGAGAAGTAGTCTTGCATTTCGCCGAATACAAATGATCAAATGAATTACATAAAAACTTTAAAAATGTTAGTCTGGACTAATTAAAAAGCGCAATCAACTAAATAATCTTAAAAATATCTTAGGTTAAGAAACATCCCCACAAATTGAAGCTTGGTCACGTATTTCGACTCTGAGTTGAATGCTTCAATTAACTTTGAGACAAAGAGAGGAGAGTTGTTAATGGCATTCTAATCAATATCGCGTAACTTGAAAATTTGAAAAATGCCGAATAATCAAGAAAGCCGACTTCAGTACAAGGTCTGTGTATAATTAGGATAGAAAAACACGTACCCATTCACGTATTCTGTGGGCTCCTGGTGATTAAATTTCTTATGGACCTTTATTGTTATCTTTTTCCCTCTCTCTCTGTGGCCGATGCGCCTTCTCATTAACATGAACAATACACTCCCATCTTGCATGTCACAAAGCTCTATCTGTCAAACTCTATCTGTCTTAGATGTAGAAAATGTGTCAAAATTATGTAACAAAAGAGTTTTACCCGTTTCGTCTTAAACTTGGTTATGACAGTTGTTAATTAACTAACAAAAATAGCGCGCTATGTGCGCTCATTACACATTTCTTCTTTTGATTGCCTAATTATGAAATTAAAATGGCACTGACTAGCATTCCGGAATTTTCTGTACAACTAAGCTAGTATTACGGAATTTTTTGTAATCGGCTTTTAGTAATCTGTAACTTTCATTTAAAAATAATAGTTTATCCTACTAGGAATTAAAATTAAAAAAAATTAATACGTTAATGTTGGATTTTATACGTAACAAAATGTTCTTAAAAGACATTCTGGAATACTAAGTGCTCTATTTTTCAAACTAATCCACTTGGAAGATTCGCAATTAAAGATCCTTCAATTTTTAAAGTGTATAGTTCAAAATGGAGTAATTTTAATACTTTTTTTTAATAGTTTAATTTTGAAGACTCACAAGGAAAACTTTTTAATTGAAAAAATGTTCAAATAAAAATTCTTAATTCTTAATAATTTTGAAGATCAAAAATCAAGTTTTCAATTCTAAATCTTCCGAATTGAAGAAATTTTGCATGCAAATCATTAAAATTAAAGAATTTTCAATTGTACATGGTTAAAATTACGAAGCCTTGAATCCTAAAGATTTAAAATAAAAAGTTCTACAATTTTAAAGTGTTTTAATGGAAAGCAGTTCAACTCTTCACAGATGTGTGGATAAGACTTCTTAAATTTGGATTGTTTTGAAGCTGAAAAGTCAAGTTTTCAAGTCTAAATCTTTTAAATTGAAATTAAAATCTCTTAAATTTCAGCGATTTACAATTCAAAGTTCTACAATTTTAAAGAATTACAATTGCAAATGTTCAATTTCAAAGATGTTAAATAAAAAATCATAAATTTTGATAATGATTTTCGAAATCAAAAGTCAACAGCACTTCTTTCAACTGCAAACCTTCTAACTGCAACCCTTACAACTTTAACCCTTATAACTGCAACCCTTGCAGCTGCTCCCCTCAGAACTGCAACTCTTGCAATTGAACCCTTTATAACTGCAACACTTACAATTTCACCCCTCATCACTGCCACCCTTAAAACTGCAACCCTTATAACTACAACCCTTACAATTGCAACTCTTATAACTGCCATCCTTACAACTGTAACTCTTATAAATGCAACATTTATAACAGCACCCTTTACAACTGCAATCCTTACAATTGCATCGCTTATAACTGAAACCCTTATAACTACAACCCTTATCACTGAAACCCTCAAAACTGCACCCCTTAAAAATGGAGTTTTCTGTTAAATTAAAGCTTAGGTGGAGTTTCATTTGTCTCAAAAAGAACCTTTTTACGTCAAAGATTATTCATGTGAGTCAAACTTCATCTAATGCTCCAGCCAAATAACTCTGTTCGTTAAAAAAAATATATTTCTGTGCTCAAAGTAATGCACGCAAAAGGACGGTGGTTTTCTTTCAAGACAACTTTTTCTCTGAGTCAACCCTTACAACTGCACCCCTTATGATTTCAAACATTACAACTGCGACCCGTAGAACTGCATCCCTTACAGATGCAACCCTCACAAGTGCAACTCTTGCAAATGTAACCTTGACAACTGCACAATTTAGAAATTGTGGAATTCAAAACAAAAAGGAAAAAGAAAAAAGAAAGATGGCAGAAAAAAATTCAAGAGACAAAAGCACGTGGTAAGTGTGTGGAAGATCGAAAGAAGGAGCTCCAATTTGGATAAAGTGAATACATGAATATGAAAATTATTATATGAATATCATTACTTTGAAATTCATGAATTCGTCTTTCCCTTTCCTTTTGAACTTGACGTTAATATTATCAGTAGCAAAATATAAATCCCACATTTTTAATACCATTACATAACATAAAGAGGCTTTCACCAGAATTTTAAGTTTGAAATAAAATGGTAATTTTCACTGAAATTGATATGCACGTGAAGGTGAAAAATATGTCAACATAATTTGATTTGCTTGTACTGTTCTCCATAATATGTACTTATGTCCGTTTTTGATGGGAGATGTCGAACAACATTAATTTTTTTATTTTATTGGCTCCGGATTTAATTAACATAATATTTCGTCCTGTCAGTAAATTTTATCCGAAATGAATGGAAAACAGACATTGAAGAGTTTCGTAATGTTGGGTGCAAACGCATCGCTTTCGATCGTTATTCCATATTGCCCAAAGCATTGTTGGAATGAAAGTACTTCAAATATTGACTAACAGTAGCTAGAAAACTATTTTCGGCATCAGCACACGTGAAATTACGTCGACGAAGTTTACAAGGCTCCTCACGTTCGTGTATACTCATCCTATATGTACACCGTGTAATACGCCACATTTTATCTTGTACGGTTCATTTAGAAACCTAATAGTATCTGACGATTTCCTCTGACAAAAGTTTAAAATTTTTAAATTTCATTTGAACCTTAGCATTGCAGAAAACCTGAATATAAACAGAAAATGGAAATAGAATGAAATCAAAGAAAGGTAGAATAATCAAATTTTAATAATAATATTGCATAACGGAAAATACCTTTTGAACTCCATTATTATACAAGTGGTGTTAGGTGTGTTTCTATATTCAACATCTATAATAAAAGATCTTTTTCGTTTTGCCTGTCTGGGACAAATTCTTTTTAAATCACATTTGTATAAAAATTTGGCTACGTAACGCTTTCGCCCAACGCCAATGGGGCTCATCTGCAAAAACAAAATTTAGGAACAGAAGAACAAAGTTTTGGTATATGTCATAAATAAGTCGCCGTTAAATTTGTGTAAGAATGGCAATTGAAAAAAAAAAACATAAATATCCTTCCTTACCCATATAGGTGATATATGTATACCTATATATAATCTATATAGATCATTCGAAAATACAAGGACAGTTTTAAAACTTTAGTAAACATGACAGTTAGAGTGTAGTTATGTTAAAAACTTTCAATATGACTTAAAAAACTAGAAGATTATTTAAAAAAGGTATTATCAAAACATGACTTTTGTTGTGGTTTAAATTAAATAATGACCCTGGGCCAACACATCCGCGAATGCCGAAATTGACGTTGGAATGACATAATTATTTTCATCACCAAGGTCTATAAATAAAAGGGACCCAGTTTCATTACCTAATTTAAACTTTAAAAAAAATTGATTGATCCATACTGCCGTTTAAACTCAAAAGATATGCAAGTGACGTCTGGATTGAGCATAGATATTTAAGAAAAAACGTTTGCGCCAAAAACTTAAGTATCGGAACACCTTTTCATTAATATAAGTTCCCCTTTTGAGTAAAATGCATGTAATCTTTCTGGGTTTGCAATAAAAAGTTGATTATCTAAATAATTTCTATTAGAAAATGTACTTGTGGATTTTACTTGAATCGAATCCAAGTTAAGAAATACGCAAAGGTACTTGCACCGTACAGTTATCGAGCGTCGGCCCTCGCTGCAACAGAAGAAATCAGCAAACGACATCGCGTGCTCGATCACTTTTGCCGGACAAAAGATCCGCAAAGTTCTCTGCGTATATTCTTCCCTTATATTTCGTGAGGTATTCAAATTCTCTTACAAATTTCAGGCGCTGTAAAGTATTTTCCATATATTTTTCCATTACACTTGGTCAACTTGCTCAATATTTGCAAGTTTAAACATTCATTTTTTATTATAAATAATTAAGAATTATAATTTTAATTATGATAGGCGCGAATTACTCTCACGATTACACTAATAAAAAAAAGCATTTTTCGAAAAATGTCGCTTAACCATGTTTTTCCATTCCAGGGCTGTATAGGTAAGGAAGGATTCTTATGGTTTTCTTTTGCAATTGGAGGAAAAACGAAAATGATCTTCTATTATTGAATTTTATCTTGCTGAAACCATAACATCAACACTGTATTCAATATTAATTAAAATTAATATTTATCTGAAACCAAGTTAAATCTACTGATCTCCCAAGTACGTATATGGACAACACAACAGATCAGTAAACGTTACAATCATAGGCAACTGAATATGACTATCATTTCTGGTTACCAGTGCCAATTCTAAAGTGGTGCTGACCTGCGGTTCAGCAGATTTTACCGATCCAGTCGCTATTCTGCACTGTTCCTCGACGCTGCAATTGAAGGCCGGGTTGCAAGAACCGGGCGAGCGCTCGAAAACGTGAAAAAGTATTGTCCAATCATCTTGTAATATGCGAATTGTAGAGTTCAAAAAATTGATTTAAAAAAATATGTACTTGTAGAGAATATCAAAATGGAACTTTTTTCTATTTAAAGTTTTTCTTTCTGATGTATATTTTTATTAATAAAATTGAAAAAGTGGGAAACAATTTTTGCCAAATTCAATTATTTTTTAAAACATAAATCGTCCTCACTCAGACAAATATGATTGAAACTGTTTGAAAATTGGTATGCACATGCCTAAAAGATGAAGAAAAAATTCAAAACTGCAAATCGTCTAATAATAATTAATTGGAAATTGAGACCTGACGGTAAGCACGTTTTTTTAGCTTCAGCGAAGAAAAGTATCGAGGAAACTTTCAAGTTGAAGGAACTTCCAGTAAGACATTTGTTCCGCACTACTAAAGGAAGATTTCTGGAAATTTTTAGATCAATTAATCAAAAATTGGCGGAAATATCTATTTTGTAAGAAAGTACGCGACGCCGCGCCGTCTACAATTCTCGTTAGCAGATTCAAAAATGCTTCTTAACGTTAGTAGTCTCGCCTGTACTCTCCTATGAATATAAAGGACTCGTCTTTTCAGTAATGAAACATTAAAAAAACCTGCCCCTTGCCCAATTAATAGAAAACCGATTGCTTTATATTTTTGGACATTTCGTTGATTTCATTGAATTAACAAATAACTAAAAATAGAAAAATTTGTGCTTCGCAAGTTGTTCCCCCCTTTACTTTGTTTTCTTATTATTAGTAATAAGGAATGTAAACAACCCGTCTAGTGTGCCGATTACTCTCTAATTTATTACATGAAATGGGATGTATATCTTTTGCTCTGTTACTGTAAAACAATATAGTCAGACATTTCTTGTTATTGTTTATAGACATTTTCTCTTAAATTAGGGTTAGGAAGTCGCCGTTTTTTCTCAATTTTTCCGCATTTGCTGTACTTTCAAATTATAGTGAGGTAATAATTAAATCACTTTAACGAGCATAATTTTTTAAACAACTTATTATTTTTAATAATATTCTCCTTGAATAATGTTTCGAAAATTGCTGATTTTTGCTTAAATATTCAAGACTTTGTCTACTTTTTATTTATAGTGTGGTAATAATTACTGAAATTTAACCAAACTAATCGTTTAATCAATTTATTATTGTTTTTTAACTTTATTTTCCTACAATAATGCTAGATAGTGGCGAGTTTTTCTGAAATGTTCCTCTTTTTGCCAACCTTCACCTTAGAGCGAGGTAATAATTAATGCAATTCAGCAAAAATAATTGTTTAGTCAGATTATTATTGTTTTTTAAATTATTTAAGTCAGTCTGGAGAGAATTTTTACGAAAAATTCTTTCAAGAAATAGTTGTAAGAAATGCGAAAGATGAGAAAGACTGAAATAAAGAACAGTAAAGTGAG
>JAABKJ010012313.1:0-10546 GCA_011634705.1 Andricus grossulariae
GTTGGCACTCACATCCGTTTCGAAGGACCATGTTTCGTTATAGCCTTGAGGCTTGGATTGCACAGAAGAGAATTGGACTTATAAATTCAGAACACGAGCACGTTTTTTGGGTGACGAGTCTATTTCGCCATATTGAAAAAATCTAATGTACAATTTGAAGTTGGTAAGGTAGATACATAAGTCATCAAACTAATTTAAACTGTGAAACGTAACAAACTACTTTGTTGAAAATTCATTTCTTTGATTGAAAATTCAACTATTTTGTTGAAAATTCCTATTTTCGGCTAAAAAATTAAGCAATCTGGTAGAAAAGTGAACTATTTGAACGAAGCTGAACTACTTCGTTGAAAATTAATTTCTTCAACTAAAAATGATACTATTTCATTCTTTGTGAAAAATTGATATTTTTTATTGAAACTATTTCTTTGACAATTTATTTTATTCAATTTAAAATTTTTTTCTGATGATTTAAGTATTACATTTTTAGTTGAAAATTCGTCTTTTCTGGTTGAAAATTCATCTCGTTTAATAACAAATTCTACTATTTGGTTGAAAATTGAAATTTGGTTAAAAATTTAACTATTTTGTTGAAAACTAATTTTCATAACTGAAAATTTAACTATTCCATTTTTGCCTGCAAATTAATCTTTTTTGGTTAAAAATTCAACAATTTGTTTGAAAATGTATCCTTTGTGGTTAAAAGTGTAACTATCTTGTTGGAAATTTATGTATTTTGTTGAAAACTCTTCTTTTTTGGTATAAAATAAATTGTTTTGCCTAACAATGTAACTGTTTAGTTGATGTGAAATAAAAATATTTTATGGTTGAAATATAAACTATTACATTGTTTGTTCAAAAATCACCTTTTTAGATTAAAAATTAATTTTGAACCTACAAATTTAACTATTTGCTTCAAAATTCAAATGTTTGAGTGAAAATTACCTGTTTTTTGTTGAGCATTCCTATTTTTAGTTGAATATTCAACTGGTTTAAAGTTGATCTTTTCCGGATTAAAATTTCTTGGTTGAAAATTGAACTGTTTTGTACAAAGCTCGTCTTTTTGCTTGAAAATATAACATTTTGGATGAAAATTTTTTTCTTTTTTTTTTACTGAAGAATCTTTCTTGGTTAATATTTCAACTCTTGTAGCAAATTTGTTATTTTGATTTGAAAGTTCATCTCCTTTTTTTTTTCTTGTGTATTGATAATTACTTTTCACCTCAAAGTAAACACGTATCGATTTTTTAATTTGTTGAAAAAGTTTTTTTTTATTGTAGGAAAGAATCCATTTAGTTTTTTTAAGTAATCGATATTATTGTCAGTGAGGTGTGTAATACTTGCTGAAAGATTCATAGCGCTCCTTCTGTATATAAGCAGAAAATTGCATAAATTTTACAACAACAAAAAACTTTTGAGACTGGGAGTTTTTTCCTAAGAATTGATTTTTCGAATTTTTCACTTTTGCTGTTTCCGAGAAACATGCGAAAATTCTATTTTATAAAACAAATTTTCCTGTCCACATAAATGGTTTACCCTACATAAATCTTACAGGATGTCTTCACTATAAAATACCAAATTTAGGAAAAAATTGGCAAAAAATATGAGTGTGGGTTTTGTTGTGAAAATAAAATTTGTATATTTTCCAAGGGGTCGCGATTTTGTTAATTTTTTCTATTTTTCCGACGGATTTTGAACAGGAGGTGAAACCCATCAGAATCCGAAAATGAAATTGATATATCCGCATTAGGTGATAAAAAACTAAAGAAGTTTCTAAACAAAATGTAGTATTATTTTTAAACAGAGGTTAAAATTCAAATAATCATAACTTGGGGAAATTTCTTTTATCAAAAATCGGAAAATACGTGACACCTAATTTTCTCTAAAAATAACATATTTCCTTCTTGATTTGAAATGAATTCGGTCTGTTATTATTCTTTTCTAAAGATATAGGTATAATTCAAAGTGATAAATTAAAATATTGCAAGATTCAATCTTAAAGGAAAGGAAATTTGAAGTCTTATGTATAATTATAATAAATAATCATATATAATATAAACTATGAATGGCACTGAAGAAATGATGTCGAGGCTAATTATAAAAGATTTTAAATACAAAAGTGCCACAATCGGAAATGACATAATTAACTTATTTGTATAAAATGTTTTTTTATCGAATCACTGATTGTTTCTACTCTGACCCTATTGATAATAATAGGGATTGGATAATTTTGTAGAATAAGAAAAATTCTGAGCAACTATAATATGTACCATATTGCGAGAAAACTGGATGCTAAACACCTATTCACGTAACTGCATATTTTCCACTAAATAGTAAGTTATGACAGATCAATGAATGTACAACAATTTTCGCTTCCACGAAGCGCTAACTGACACTTCTGCAAATCCGATCCTTCTTTATGCAACTCACTTTACTCATCCGTCATCAAACTCGTATGAATTAATTACTGCTTTGTAAATTATGTTTTTCCAATGTCTACTTTCCTATCAACAATCTTGACCTTGGGGACAAAATTACTCAAACGTAGCATTATATGTTTAATTATATACTCTGTTGGAAGAATACTATCTTTTTCAATGTAAATTATGTTATATTATTTTAATACACAATAGATATTCAAATATCAGGAAAAAAATTGACACCTCAAAATGTTAATTCACGTATAAAGCATAAAAGCAGACGGACGAACAGCGGGTGGGGGGATGTATTTTTTGTTCAAAATAACGTACAAAATTTGAAAAAAGCTGATAACATTTTCCAGAGAACTTTACGTAAAATTTGGCTTTTTCATCAATTTTATCTAAATCGATAGCATGTATGTGATAATAAATTTAATTTTTTAAGAATAAAGGCAATTTTCCCAACAGTTTTTCGCAAAGCGTTAATTACGCGAATTTTGTATGCACGGGGGCTGTTTGATAAGTCAGTGACTTTTTGAAAAAAACTTTTTTCTTTGGCAAATGAGCTTTTTACTTCTCAACATAATCTCCTTTTAGCTCGATACATTTATTCCAGCGTTTTCCCAATTTTTTTATTCCTTCCAAATAATAGGCTTTCTCAAGGCCCTCAAAATAGGCGTTTGTTTCCGTGATGACCACTTCATTCGACCCAAATCTCTTACCACCCAGCCATTTCTTCAGGTTTGGAAACAGGAAATAGTCGCAGGGGGCTAAATCTGGAGAATATGCTGGATGATGTAACAGTTCGTAGCCCAATTCATGGAATTTGGCCATCGTGACTACACACGTCTGCACTCGTGCATTGTCCTGATGGAACAGCACTTTTTTCTTTGACAAATGCGATCGTTTTTGCTTCAAATCAATATCGAATCTGTCCAAAAGTTCTGAATAATATTGGCCATTGATCGTTCTACCCTTCTGAAGGTGATCGATGCGAATGATATCGCGTGCATCTCAAAAAAACTGTGGCCATGACCTTGTTGGCCGACAGACCCACCTTGGCCTTCTTTGGTGCACGTTCACCCAGAGAAAACCACTTTTTTATTGTTCTTTGGTCTCTGGCGTGTTGTGGTGAATCCATGTTTCGTCCACGGTTAGGAAACGACGCAAAAACTCGTTCGGATTGCGGCTGAACATCGCCAAACACTGCTTTGAAGTGGGCACACGGTTGCGCTTATGGTCGAATGTTAGCAATCGCGGCACCCATCTCGCGGATAGCTTTTTCATGTCCAAATATTCATGTGAAATGTAATGTAGCCGCTCAGTTGAGTTACCTACAGCCTCAGCCAACTCACGCACTTTCCTTCTCCTATCGTCCAATATCATTCCATGGATTTTATCGACGATTTCTGGCGTGATGACATCTTTTGAACGACCTGAACGTGCGGCGTCACTTGTGCTGGTACGACCACAACGGAACTTAGTAAACCACATCCTAACCATTATAATTGATGGTGGAGAGTTCCCATAGCATTTATCAAGCTTTTCCTTGGTTTTAGTGATGGGATTTACGCAAAAAATAATGCTTAATCAGCACACGAAACTCACTTCTTTCCATTTTCGTTAACATTCACGAGGTTCTCTCCTATTAATTTCAATCTAATTTCAATCAATTCAATCTAATTGCCAGTTGCCTCATCCACCTCTTTGGATGGCAGGTTTGGAGCTCTGTCTTTGGGTATAACTTTGGTTTTTGAGAATATCCTCATATTGATCCTCTCCAACCCATATTGATGCCTGCTATTGATCTTCTTGAGACTCTTGACCGCTCCTGTCTCTGCAGTTATTACAAGTTGGGTAGCTTGACTTCCCGCCTTGATATCGATTACCTTCAATGCTCTCGTTTTCGTGGTCGAATTTTGGGTTACTATCTTCTTAAGTACTTCTGTTAGTTTCTGTCGGTCACATCGATTTTAGCTCCCGCGTAGGGTTGTAATCTGCCAACAGCTTCAATAAGCCAATTTTTGGACACTTTGCCCGAATAGATGACGATAAAGGCATCATTTCTGAAGCGGCAATCTTCAAATCTTGGGATGACATCGATGTCATCGAGTTCGATTATTGGGAACCCCACAGCGACTACGGCCACCTTCAGGTGACTTTAAAGGGCCTGGCTATAAGAGACTATTGGACCTCTCAGCCAAATTTTCCTCTGTTCCCTGATTTCACTTGGTATGCTACTATCAGAATGGGGCCTCTTTACAGTCCCCATTTAACTGTTTTTTGCGCCCGATTGATTTATAAATTGGCGTGTCAACCTATTCCCAGGAGCTCCCGACGATTTAGCCTACCTGCCGTTGCGCCAGGGTTACTCGCAGATGGGTTTCCACTTAGAGATTCCGAAGTATGCTCTAAGGCTTCTTCGGTAAGTTCCATCTTCACAGGAGAAGAGGCTTTTTTAGAGTGGTCATTGCTGACTTCCCGTAGGTGTTTTGTATTTGATTTTTAACAGAACTCTTTTTGTTCCCATATGTAGCTAGAGAAATATTTAGCCAATTCCTACAGAGCCCCGCTTCTCGAGATAAGGCAATTTTACTCTAAAAGGTCGTCCGTTATCAGAAACACACTGTATATGTTACCACACTCTGGTAACATTCATTTGATACTTTCACCCTACTAACCACGAAATCTTACCCTTCGAGGTGGTGCTCGCTGTGGGTTCCAGACATTCGCTACCCGCGGGAGTTCTTAGGCCTCCTCACCGCGGCCAAGTCCGAATTTGTCTTCTCCTTGGGCATACAAAATTAATTCCACACCGTAAGGAGAAGTCAAATTCACGCGTCCCGTAGAAGGTGTACATTCAGATTCAAGGCAATCTGTTGGTGTCGATCATTCAATCGGTGGTTCTATAGATTAATTGGGATCACCACAAAACCGTTAATGGACTATATGCTTCTGCTAATTACTGATGCTGATTACCTTGTCCTATATACCCACGACAAATCATTTCCTGTCACAGGTTGTATGTCTCAGTATCCACGTTGGGTTGATTCGTTACACTAAGATGCTGTCCGTGAAAAGACAGCTGTCTCTATTGTGTAATTCTAATCCTCTTCATAGATGGTATTGTAAAGTGGATTATCCCGCTTACTATTAACATATGCGTTCAGTTGTGTAACCTAAGATGCACACTGTTGGCGGACATCCAACACGCATGTCCCCCAACAACAGAACGTGGTGGTACTATCCCTTTACATGCCAAATTTGCATGGTGTATTTGATGTTTGTTGATCTGCACGCAGATGGTTCTGTTTCAAAGATCCATGTCGGTGCTGGAACATTTAATAAGCTTGAAACAGTAGGTGAGGAGCAGAGTCGTGTATGTGTAAACGGTCTTGATCTTCTTGGCTTTTCTTAACAGCATTGTGACAAGGTTCCGTCATATGTAGGATGCCTAAATATATTAATATATACGTATTAATGTGCCTTGAGTAATGGAGCGGACTTCATTTCTTTACTTCAAATTTGATGTGGAGTTTTGACTAAGTTTTGAAAAAATATAAGCATCTGCTTTTAATCATCGACTGCAATTGTTCTCAATGTTGAACCTTTTACCCTCTTGGCTTTCTTTTTCTCCTCATCATTACAAGCGATATACCATATACATTATTCAATTGGTACGCGTCGTGGCTTTCATCAAAAACATTCTTCATGTTATCATATTGAACATCGTAAATCATTATCTTTGAAATGTCCAGAATGGTTAAGCCCGTAGAAATTGTTTAATTGAATAGGATACCTAATTAATTCAGTTGAATTTCAACTATGTCCTTACCAAATACGGTACAACTATAAAAGTTTGGTGTAGCAGTTAGAACTTTTGCACCCCATCCTTCTCCTCAGTTTGTAACAAGGCTAGCATCTTTGTGCTTCATGAAATTTTTTATGGTTTTTCCGAAAACCGCATTATTCATTAACTTATAGAAAATCTTTTAAAATTTATTTCTTGCTTTTGTCCTGAATTTTGTACTTCATTCAATATATGTTCTTAATCATGATTGTTGTTTGAACTTTGAAATCGTGGATTTTAGAATATGAGGCACAAAGTGTTCAGGGCATGAGGGAGGAACTTTGCGTAAATCGTGAAGATTTTCTTGATATTCTAAGTTTATTTTAAGAATATATCCTTTAGGAGAATAATCGGGAATATTAAAAAAGTCTGGATCATTGTTGAAATTTTCAAACTATTTGGAATCTTTCTACGGCAAATATTCTCTCATAGCTTTACCATATCGATTTTTTATGTCATAGTAAAAAATTTACGACTCTGGTTTGAATGGATTAAAATCTTATTCCATAAATCTATTACTTTCATACGCATTCAGTTGATCAATGTGAAGTTAGAGTGTTCTTAATGGGTTTTTTCTTCGTATGGATAACTTTTTGTATGAAATAATGCTGATAATACCTTCACCTTTAAACTATACACTTCAAGAAGGTTACATAGACTACAGATGGGGTTTCCAACACCTTAGACACTTCAAAAGGTTCCTGAAAGCCCAGATTTGATTGCTTGGCATACGAAATTCTGAACAATCTTTGAAGATTCTCCAATAAGGTCTCATAGGTTTCAGACAATTTTTAATCACCGACACATGGGGCTTCAAGTTTAAATTCCAACCATTTATGTGGCCAAATTTTTGTTTGAAGTTTCTCTGGGGTATTTAGCACACCAAGTTTAGTTTAAAGGTTCAACAGCAGAAAGTTATTCACAACCCCATAATAAAATTTGAAATTCCCCACCAATCACCGCTAGGACTTTTAATAAAATAATTTCAAAGTGACTCCATGTAAAACAACCATAAAATTTTCATTTTCAAAATGGTCACACAAGTTACTTTTGAAAAACTCCAAATTATGTTTTCAACCCTATTATAATTCTCAAGCTCATCACAATATTCAGCAACTCCAAAAGCCCACCCCTAGCACTTTGAACATAGTCCTATTCGGAAAATTCCACGTTATCTTTCCAACCCCATAATAATACCCAAAAACTCCCAAAAACCAACTCTATCACTTTCAACGAAACAATTTCGAATTGTCTTCATGTAAAACCACCATAAAATTTAAATATTGAAAATGATCACACAAGTCAGCTTCCATAGAATCTAGTTGATATGCACATTTCGGAGTCTTATGAATAATAGAGGTGGTTTTCAGTAGTTACAGAACATTAGTATAGGGTTGGGAATTTAACCTGGAGTTTTCTAAAAGTGACTTTTGTGACTTATTCAACATTTTTTTATTTTATGGTTGTTAAAATGGAAACACTTTGGAATTGTTTCGCTAAAAATACCAACAGTCCATTTTGAGGGGGTTTTTCTAAATATGAATATATGATTGGGAACTTAACTTGGAGTTTTTTCAATGTGACTTGTGTGACTATTTGTAATTTAAAATGTCATGTTCTAATTTTACGTTCTGTATAACTCTCTTCCCAAGTTCGAGAGATATTCGAATCACAAACAATGTGAAGTAAACACCGTTCTAATTTCACCTGCAAAAAAATTGATCCCTACGTTTTTGTTATGAGCATATGGGGAATTGGCAGCCCCACTTGGATTCCATCAGAAGTATGTTGCCCATTTTCCATGCTGGTGGACATTTTTTGTATGCCAGATCTTGCCAGCTGTATCTATAAGATATGAGCTCTCTGCATTTGAAAATCACGAAAGCAGAGTTCTATAACTTTACTACAGATGGCTTTTTTCCAATTAGGCGTACAGACAAATTTTGGTCTGGGATATGGTCGGACATGGTAATTGAATGAGCTTGAATGAAGCACATGAAAAGTATCGGAGAAATTACACATGGGCGAGGATGTACGGAAAGAATTTGTGATAAATGGATTTTTGGTTCGCTAGTAGCTTATCATGTTTGCGAGAATATTGAAAAGTTTTACGGAATTACTAGCAGTACTAGTTTTTAGCATGTTGAAATCCGAGATATGAGAATTAAAAAGGGCAAAATGGGTCTTAAAACTTTTTTCCAATGGTTTCAACAAAATTCTTCATTTACTTGTTCGGAAGCTCTAATGTCGATATTGAGTAGTATTCTTGCTTCTGAAGACATAAATTGTTACGAAGCCGTAGAAATTGGCAAAAAATTAAGTTTTAATAAAGGGAAAGAAGTTTTCGGATCTCACAATAAAACGCAAAAGTGAAGCGAAACCAATTCCTGCATAAAATTTTACTGTAAATGTTGCCGATGAGGTCGTAAAAATTAATACTACTAAATTACTCAAAAAGATAATTTGCATTGGCAAAGCAAAGGAATACTTGACATCATGCTAAAATTACGAACGCTTTGCATTTCCACTTTCTATTTTCAGTGAAAAAGGATTATTGAGGGAGACAAAACATTATCATTGTACATCATACATCCAGTACGAAATGTGTTTAACGTCAACAGCGTCTCTTGAAAAATATTTCACCCGAAATTTTATTTCAGGAAAATAAATTTTCAACTGTGCCTCCACAAAAATTCCTAAGTAATCTTTAAAATAGAGCAAATGTCGACGCTGATGTGCTAATCGTACAGACTGGCATCAATGAATCCTATCGGAATAAAACAGTTGTAATTGGTCAGGATGTGGATCTCCTTGCTTTGATTATTGCTCTTTCTCCTCTTGGGAAGTATATTTCTTTCCTAAACGAAGGAAAAGGAACTGTGAGTTCCCGGGTTTATAGCTCGAAACTTTTGGAAGTGTCTGAGTCTTTAAACATCCACAAGCTTAGGGTCCCCGGGAACGTGACCTTATGCTCGCGATGATTAGTGTCGTCGCAGATGTACCTGGGAGAATTGCGTAGTGAGAGAGATAGTGACAGAAGTGTGATGCAAAAAAGCAAAGGGCTCATGGTATCGCCCCGAAAGGCGCCTCTCTGGAAGGTGACGCTGTTCGTTGTCACACGAAAATTTCCAGGTGTGATAGTAAATCTAGTTTTCCAAAGAAGCATCAATCTTTCTGCGCATCTCACTATCTGCGAGTAAAACTTTAAGCTTTCCAACAGACACATGATAAGTCTATGACAGGTTGAATCAAAAGCCTTCCGGTATTCAATCCAAGCCATCGACAGGGCACGCTGATAGGCTGCTGCGTCTTTGCAGATGCACATGTCAATAAGCAGGTTTTTTCGGCAGCCTGCTATTCTTTTTTTCGACACACGTTGTTCGTACATCTCTCCCCATACAGTCTCAATTCTTCGAACAAACCTGTCGTTTAGAATAGCTGTAAAGGTCTTACACAGCGTTTTCAAACAGGTTATTGGCCTGTAATTCCTAGTCATCTTTGAGTCGATTTTCTCACTTAATGTGAGCGTGTCGCTGGTTCGTTCGGGTGCTCTGCGCATTTTATCGTATTGAACCGCATCTACAAGTTATTGGTTGTTTGCTGGTGCCACTATTGTTCCCACGAGTAGCTAGGGAAGGGGTTCATTCATCCTTGTAGAGGCACGCATGCAAGGGTATAGCTGCATGCTTTGAGAGGTCGCGCGGTATTTTAGAGTCACCGTTCAAGACACCTCACCTCACTCTACTCGTTGGCGATGGTTTAATTGACGAAGAACGAGCTCACGGCCCTTGATGTCGTAAATATTTGATTGAAGTATTTGTACTTGTGACCAGTGCTCTCGAAGGAGCGACACTATAACTGGTTCATAACCTCGAAGCCATACCCGTGTGCCAAAAACATGTGAAGGCACTTGCGAGGTGAATGCAAAAAGATGTCATTTTTGGGTCGCTTCATGTCCTTAGAACACACAAAGGTTTCGCCGGCCTGTCATTTTGATTACGTCGTGCCCTCTTGCCACCTATTTCATGGACGTGAGACGTGGCCATAGGTGTGTTTTACTGAAATTCTACTGGGAGCCGGTGTCATTTCCATGGATAGCAGTTGCTTTTTTCCAATAAGGGGGTTCCTTTTGTAACGATTATGTGTGAGAAATAATTGTGGTTCGTAGACGTCATTTATATATATTTATATATATATTTATATCCTCAGGAATCGAGCCGAAGGGCCTATGACAAAGCCACCGAACGCGTCCTCGGGTTGCGGATAGAGGGTCCCTGTA
>JAABKJ010012314.1:0-10546 GCA_011634705.1 Andricus grossulariae
TATTTTCTCGAGTCCAACTGAAGATGGCTCTGTTGGCACAGCAAATATCTAGGCAAAAAAATACATTGGAGTCGGACCACCGTGGATACTGATCCAATGAGTCTCTCACCCCCTCTCTTGCACGCACCTACCCCACTGATTAAGGGAGGCCCATGCACGCGTCCCTTTTTTCTAGGCGCCAAACTCAACTCACCATCCAGGCTGCACCGAGGTGCAAGGATAAAACTCCACGATCCCATACACAATATGTACGAGCGTAAAGGACGCTAACATTACGATATTCACGTAATCGATAAGCAACGAAAATTCAATATGCCAGCCACTTGACTCTTAAGTCTTGATTGAAATTATATTAAGACATTGAAAAAATATATATCATAATAGATATAAGCTCGTGTTTTTGTAAGAAAAATAAGTTTCTGCGGGCTGAACTAATGCGATATTTGGTTTTTCGTAATTATATATCATAATATATTGCGTTATTTACATCTATGTAAAAGTTTGTTCGAATTCTGATAAAAAGTTCGAAATGCAAAACTAATGCGAAACATTGATTAAATTCCCATTTTCATATTTTATGAAAAATTCTTATAAAAGGTTCAAAATATTTCCAACAATACGTTTTCTATCAAACTCTACACATTATTTTCATTGAAATTTATCATATTTCCCATTCTAATATATACAATTATAATCATAAAGAAGGGTTCTCCTTTTCATCTGTATTTGAAATTTTCTTATATAGTTGTTTTAATAATATATTCTACATTCATACTAAATATAATTCACTGCAGAGTACATCCTACTCGTCTATATTGTGTTTCAAAAGATAATTTTTATAAATGATACGGAACGATTGTGGTGAAAGATTGATAAGTGTTCGATAACAACCGTGACACTCATGAAATAACAATTATATTATTCTGCTCGATATCTGCTATATTTTGAAATTATTAATTTGCGGCAATTACAGAACACGTGTGCTGTAACACGTGTTGCATTCTAGTGAATGTTTCAGTGAATGTTCTATCACTCTGTTCTATATCAGTTACATTACAGAATTCCAGAACTGTTACATATCCTTACAATAACAGCGTTACAGAACAGTGTGACCTTCATGTTCCGTTCTTGGAAAACCTGTGACATTCTAGTGACATAACAGTTCCATCAGTCTGTTCTATATTAATTACATCACAGAATTCTAGAACTGTTACATATCCTTACAGTAACAGCGTTACAGAACAATGTGACCTTCATGTTCCGTTCTTGTAAGACCTGTGACATTCTAGTGACATAACAGTTCCAAAAATCTGTTCTATATTAATTACATCACATAATTCTAGGACTGTTACATATCCGTACAGTAATAGCGTTACAGAACAATGTGACCTTCATGTTCCGTTCTTGGAACACCTGTGACATTCTAGTAACATAACAGTTCTATCACTCTGTTCTATATTAGTTGCATTACAGAATTCCAGAACTGTTACATATCCTTACGGTAACATCGTTACAGAACAATGTGACCTTCATGTTCCGTTCTTGTAAGACCTGTGACATTCTAGTGACATAACAGTTCCATCACTCTGTTCTATATTAATTACATCACATAATTCTAGGACTGTTACATATCCTCACAGTAACAGCGTTACAGAACAATGTTACCTTCATGTTCCGTTCTTGGAACACCTGTGACATTCTAGTGACATAACAGTTCTATATTAGTTACATTAGAGAATTCGAGAACTGTTACATATCCTTACAATAACAGCATTACAGAACGGTGTGACCTTCATGCTCCGTTCTTGGAATACTTGTGACATCCTAGCGACATAACAGTTCTATCACTCTGTTCTATATTAGTTACATTCCAGAATTCCAGAACTGTGGCATATCCTTTCAGTAAGTGTTACAGAACAATGTGACCTTCATGTTCCGTTCTTGGAACACCTGTGACATTCTAGTGGCATAACAGTTCTATCACTCTGTTCTATATTAGTTACATAACAGAATTCCAGAAATGTTTCGTATCCTTTTAGTAACAGCGTTACTGAAGAGTGTAACCTTCATGTTCTGTAATTGTTATGGCACACGATTGTAACAATGTTATGTATAAATGTTCCCTTTTTGTTATGTAACATTGACAGAACGTGTCCGCTGGAAAGGTCATAAAATAAGACTCAGATATGTATATTAAACCTAAATTGGCAGTATTTACTGTAACGTGGCAGTTACTTAATACAAAAAGTGAATAACACTCAACTTCCGATTCGGGCCCAGCCTCGGGTCTGGGTGGCCCAGAATGGGATGCGTTTTTTCATGTGAAGGCTCAAATTCTTTTACAAAGGAATCTTTTACTAAGCCTTTTACATTTTAGTATATTTTTTGTAGCAATTACAAAATATGAACGAAGCAAATTTATACAGAAATATAAGCAAATATAAATGATACATGCATTTTTTCTTCAGGCAATAATATCAACAACTGTCATTCTTTGACGTTATGTATCATTATTATGCTGAATTGGAAAATCATGCATTACCCAGTCCACTGGTTAAAACTATTGTTATATTATTGTTAAATTCAGTATTTTTCTTCAAATGTATATGTTTTTGAAAACATACTTTAAAGGTTGCTGGTCCCTTTAGCATTTCATTGAAAATTCGAACTTTTTCCCTCGCTGTTTCCTGAAGCATCGTTGCTGAAATCGGTTAACCCGAGTCTCGTTTTTAGATGAATCATTTTAATAAAGCGGCCCCTAATTCAGCATTTCAGGCAGATGTCATTGATTTTTTGTTTCTGAACTCAAAGTCGTTGGATTTCATAATAACTTCATCGGCGTACTGAACAATTTTGCGCAAACAACGTTTACTAAGTTTCTATTTATTTAAGATCGCATTTCTTAATGCATTGTTTTTAATTCTTTGCAAAACTAGATATTTTTCGCTCATTGTCAGGAAAGTTTTTTTTCGATTCGGTCATAATGTCGAAAAATTGAGTAAACTTTTATGCGTTCAAAGGTATATGCCCAGAGAGTTGCGACGTGAACAACTTCTGATGCGACACTGACTATTCGAGCGTAAAGGCTCTTCAGGGACGCTCAGGGGTGAGACAGTAGCAGTCAAGCGTGAAGCCGACCAAAGAACGGGCGGCCCAGAATCGGGAATTGAGTGTATTTGAATTAAAATCACTAAAGACCACTCCGATAAGAGGTGAACAGAGGTGCGCAAAATTGACAGATGTCTACGAAGAGCTAGGATTGGTTGGTTGAAGCTGATTATGCCCTCGGACAACTGTTCAATCCAAAACAATCAGTTTATTTGATAAATTTCATTGAATAAAATCACCTGATTTTGACTTTGACTTGATTATGATCACTGAGGAGCCAAAGGGCTTTACTCAACATTTACTAGCGGCCTGGAAGACAGATAGTGTACTCAAGGCACAGAGGGACAGAATCGAGTATGTCAGCTCATAAACTATGAAGCAATGTGATGTCAGATGCAAGAGAATCCTGGCCTGACATAATGATGAGAGCCCCATACGTTCTATATCGCCATGAACATGACGTCTAGGTTCCCGAATGGCCGTCATGAACAATATGACAGGCAGCTCACGGTAAGTCATGTTGATTTGCACGGGGCGCATGCTGTGATCTACTATTTTCATAAGTACAGTCAGGCCCAGATACAGGGTCTAGCGGCATCTTTCACATCCTCATCTAACGTCATGTCTAGTATGGATGACTCGCCACTATGTGTCCATTTTAAATTTGAAGTATTAAAATGTGTAATGGAGCGAATTTATCGAATGCCGATGATAGAAATAAAGTTAATTTTTTAACTTTTCTGCTAATATACACCGCAGCATACAAATCTTTTCAATCATAGGGCAGAAGGTGCTTACGGAAATCCGACTCGTTTATGTTTGACAGATTGTGTATAAAAATTAGATTTGTATTGGAAAGTGAGTTGTGAGCGAATCGGTATTGTATATTAATGAGGTCATGGTTAGAGAGGAAAGAAACATCGTTTTGAGAGTATGAAAGTACCTTATCTAAATCGTCTACTAGCATTGAGGCGCTTCCTCAGGCTTGAATTTTAGCCCATGTATCACTAATGACATGTTTCCTCCTACACGGACGAATTGTTCGATGTAATATTTGAACCACATAATCTTAATGGCATAAGCCTGCTCAAAATGACAGATAGGATTCGATAGAGTCAAATACAAAGCCGGATAAGGGTGGGAATAGCCCACGTCGGATTTTATTCCGTCTCTATCTGGATCTCTTTCTGTTCGTAAAATCTTAAACGGAAATCTAGCGACTCTATCCGGATTTTAATCTGGATGGCCTATGTTCAAGTCCGAAGATGATTGCCTATCTCGCTCTATCCGGCTTTAAAGCGAACATCGGAAATAGAAAGTTGAATCATTTGCCCGACGGAATATTATTCGGCCCCATCAGGAACTATGTCGGAACTTACATTAGAAGACTCTTTTCGTTTGAATCTAAAAACGGTTTTCTATCTGAATCTATCTGACTTTGAAGCGAACTTTGGAAACAAAAAATTGAATTATTTGGCCGACGGAATCTTATGCGGCCCTATCTGGAACTTTGTCGCAACTTACATTAGAAGACTGTTTTCGTTCAAGTCCGAAGATGATTGCCTCTATCTGACTCTATCCGGCTTTAAAGCGAACATCGGAAACAGAAAACTGAATTATTTGCCCGACGGAATCTCATGCGGCGCTATCAGGAACTATGTCGGAACTTACATTAGAAGACTGTTTACGTTTCAGTCTGAAAACGGTATTCTATCTAGATCTATCCGGCTTTGAAGCGAACATCAGAAATAGAAAGTTGAATTATTTGCCCAACGGAATCTTATGCGGCCCTATGCGGAACTATGTCGGAACTTACATTAGAAGACTGTTTTTGTTTGGGTCTAAAAACGGGTTTCTATGTGGATATATCCGGCTTTGAAGCAAACATCGGAAATAGAAAGTTGAATTATTTGCCCGAACGAATCTTATGCGGCCCTATCTGGAACTATGTCGGAACTTACATTAGAAGACTGTTTGTTTTTCAGTCTAAAAACGGTTTTCTATCTGGATCTATCACGCTTTGAAGCGAACATCAGAAACAGAAAACTGAATTGCTTGGCCTACGGAATCTTATGCGGCCCCATCTGGAACCTTGTCGCAACTTATGTTAGGAGACTGTTTTCGTCTAAGCCCGAAAATGGTTTCCTAGCAGGCTCTATCCGGCTTTCAAGCGGATATCGAAAACAGAAAATGGAATTATTTTCCCGACGGAATCTTATGTGGCCTCATCTGGAATTATGTCAAAACTTACACGGAGAAAAATGGAGAAATAATTGTTATGAAGAGTGCTATAATTACATTGGAGATTATTATGGTACTAGTGACAATTTCTCGAGTACAGGTACCGTTTCTAAACTGTTTAGTTGTGATTACTAGATCACATCATTCCTATATCTGTAAATGAGTGTTTAATAGACTAATACAATTAAATGTGATATAGATCTTACTTTGATTCATTTCAATACAATACCTTTTGTAAAAGACACCTATTTAGTAAATCCTGTTCAAAATATATTACTATGTATAGTTAAGATAAGAGTCAAAATCGTGCAATGCCAAATATATGACGCGCTAAGAGATGCTGTTATAAGCCAATACCGCTGAGTCTATGAGCCTTCTGCGACTCAGTACGAGAAAGCTGCCACCAATATCACGGCAAGCGCCGTAGCGCTGCATTACCACCATCAGGTCGCGTCGTAAATTACTTTACTTTTGTGTTCAGCTTTGTTTTGATTTAATGCGGCTACTATTCTGTTATCTGAAAGTTTGTTACATAGTTCATGAGTGTAATCAGTGTGTGTTCTATTTTTCCCCCGTTTAATGATGCCTGATGAGACAAACGCACGACTGCCAAAAATCAATTCATGTGGAGTAAATTTCGTTGTCTCATGTACGCTCGTATTATAAGCGAACATGGCGATTGGTAATATTTTGTTTCAATTGGCAATTTTGCCGTACGTATTGAGTTTTATGTAGTCTGTTAGAACATAGTGGCTGCGTTCTAATGCTGCATTTGATTGTGTGTGATATGTCGTGGATGTGATCTGTTTAATTCTAAAAACCTTTGCAAATTCCTTTATTAGTTTACTTGTAAAATTTTTTCTTCGATTAGTTAAAAAGGCTCGAGGTGTAACAAATTTGTAAATCAGGTTTACAATCATTTCTCTAGCGATTCGTTTAGCTGACGTGTCTGTGAGTGCCGACACTATACAGTACCGCGAAAAATTATTCTGCACGGTTAGAATGAATTTATTACCTTCACTTGAAGTTTTAAGAGTTCCATATATATCCATTGCTACTTTGTCGAATGGTTCCGATAGTGTATCGGTGATTATCATCGGAGCTCTTGGCTTATTTCTTATGAATTTGCTTTTTTGGCATTGCTGGCATCGACTAATGACTTTGCGTACATCTGACAGCATGTTAGACCAATACAAATCTTGTAAGAGGCGATGGTAGGTTTTGATGATCCCTTTATGTCCTGATGCTATCGACGCGTGATACTCTTTGATAATATCGCGTCTTTTGCTCGCCGAAGGTGTATAAAGACTCTCGTCACATAAGGTGATTGATATTTGAGTGTTTTGAAATATTTTGGGGACTATTCATTTAATAGATTCCCATTGCGTTATAGTTTGTAGATCATGAACGCGAGACATTCTAAACGATTTTATGTTGAATTTTGTCATCAGTTGCTTTTATTGCTTGATACATGCTTGTATTACATGCTGATCCGGGATATCTTTCGCGGATTTTTGAATCGTCAGAGCGAATATACATGTTTTTCCGATTTTGAAATACTATTTTCCCCACAAATGCTTTTTGTTTGTTTTAAAGTTTCCTCAGATAACATACGTCTTTCTATTAAGGTACGGACTATATTTGTATTTGTATCATTATTTTCAGACAACAAAAATTCCATGTTGTCTGTTTTAGTAAAAAGGTGTTATTCGGATATAATTATTTTTTCTAATGACTTGTCCTTACAACGCTCGGATTTTGTTAATCTTTTCTTGCTGTCATTTTTTGTTATCGTTTTACCAGTCGACTGATTTTTATTGTAGTCAAAGTGTTCGCACATAAAATGCCGTTGCCGTGCGATGGAAACGGCTCACGCACGAGCCGTCCGTGCGCATACACATAGCGCTGCCCAATCATGTGTAACCCGTCGCTCTATTGCAATCACGAGGCCTACGTGCTGATTACGTACCGCTAACGTGCCGGTCCCTCGCATGGTTTTCCCGTGTCTGCAACAGCACGACTGGTTGCTCGTGATTGGGCAGCGCTATGTGTGTGCGCACGGACGGCCCGTGCGTGAGCCGTTTCCAGAGCACGGCAGCGGCATTTTATGTGCGAGCACCTTAATCTGGAGCTGGTGGCGGTCGTTCTTCTGTTGGGTGTGCCTCTGCTTTTGTTTTCTGCACTGAAGGTTCTACTGCTTTGGGATTTTTAGACTTTTGTCGTTTTCTGTCACATTCGTTTGTTTTTTATTTAATTCTATGCTTGATTCTTCGGTTGATTTCTCGATGAATTCCTTATATAATATTTCTTTGCGACGTTTTCCCGATTGGTCAGCCGTTATTACGAGTGATTCCGCATCGCTCTGTACTCCTTGGTCTAAATTTGTTGATTTCTCTAGTCGACTATTACGAAGTTCTTCCACCGCATCTTTAACAATGTGCAATGGTTTTTCTTTCGTGTTTCTACCTCTGTGTAGTTCCTTCTGTATTTCTACTTCTTCTTTTTCTATACCTGCTTCTTTTTCTTCGTCTCGTTTCTCTTTTTCTTCCTCTTTTTCTTCCGAGACTTCTATTCGTACCTCACGGTTCTTGCTTGGGATGTCTCCGGATAAATCTATTCTTCGAGGAGTTGCTGAAGGATTATCATCCTATTCTTCGTCCGCTGTCGAAATCGGGGTGATTTCTGTTACTGAAATGTTTTCCCATTCCTATCTTTTTTTGGTTTGGAAGTATTCTTGGTCTACCTCTTTTTCTTTTCACTGGTAATTCAGTCTGTTCCTGGGCAATTAATTTTTTTTTGCCTTCGATTTTCACTCGACTCGTCTTTCAAACGAAGTCTTCTGCTCGGCTGGTAGAATTCCTTGCTCTTCTTTTTTGCCTGACATTGTTTTGAATCAGAGTCCGAAACTCTGTTACGCCTTTTTGACTCTTGATTTATTTCTCGTGGTGTTAGTGCTAATATTTCGGAGACTTCTTTTGTGACTGGATTACGTGACAGGGCGCCCGCGTTTACATTATATTTTCCGGGCTTGTATTTCATTTTATATTCGTTATCATAGAGCTTAAACCTCCATTTTTCGAGTCTGGTTGCATTACGATTTATTGTTTTTAAATATCCTAAAGGTTTGTGATCTGTGATAATGACAAAATTTTTCCCATATAAATAGGCACGATAATGCTCAAATCCCCAGGCTATTGCCACGCATTCCCTTTCAATAATCGAGTATCGCGTTTCTCGATGTTCTAAAAGTCGAGATGCGAAAGAAATCGGTATATCTTTACCAATTTCGCCTTGGCTAAGCACGGCGCCTATGGCGAAGTTTGACGCGACAGAAGTTAATATAAATGGTTTTTCGAAGTCTGGTGATTGAGGAATGGGCTCTTCGCAAAGTTTTTGTTTGAGAGAATCAAAAGTTTGTTGCCATTGCTCTGTCCATTCGAACTGAACACTTGGTTTTGTTAAATCTGAGAGTGGTTTCGTAATTTCTGAAAATTTTTTAATAAATCTGCGGTAATAACCTGCCAGTCCCACAAATTGGCGTACATTTTTAATCGTCTTTGGGACTTGAAAGTTTTTTACTGCGTTAATTTTATCGGGATTTGGACGAATTTGTTGGTTACTGATGATGTTTCCCAAATATGATATCTCTCTTTTCAGGAAGAAACATTTTTCCGGTTGCAATTTGCAGGGGGTACGCATCGCCTGCTGTTTTTTCATTCAAATCTCTAAAGTCTACTACCAATCACCAACGCTTGTTACCTCTTGAATCTGGTTTCTTCGGAATTAGTAGTATTGGTGAGCTGTGAGGGGAAGAGAATGACCGAATAATTTCATCGTGGTGTAATTGTTTAATTTGCCTGCGGAGTTCCTCCTTGCGTCTGTTGGGTTGCCTATATGGTTGTTTGTGTACAGGTTTATCGTCCACTGTCGAAATGCTATGACGGACTGCGTCGGTGCACGATAACTTGTCACCAGGCAAATAATAGGAGTGGGTATATGGTTCGTTTGATTTTAAAACATGCGATTTTTCGCCTCTATCTAAATGTTTGATAGGCAAAAGCACTTCTAGAATTTGCAATATTTTTCGTGCCTCGGAAGGAAGTTCATTTTTTAGCTGAAATTTTTTTTTTTGCGAGACGTAATCGTTGTCCAATGCTCTTTCGTCAAACAGTATTGCATCTGACAAGTCTGTTGGTTCAATCTTTTCAAAAAGTGTTATTAATTTGATAGTTTCGCTGGTAACATTGAACACAGGTATATGTGCAACGAAATTTCTAATTGATACCAGAGCATTTCCAAGAAGAATTTCTGGACCTGCATCTAACTCAGGAAGGAATCCTTCCATGAGTGTGGTGTGTTAGACTCTCACGAAAATGATTTTCTTTGAACGTGGTAGCAATGTAAAATACTCTTCGTTATGAAATGGAAAAGTTTAATCACGCAATTTCAAACATTGGGATTCGTAGCAAATTTTCTCTCGCTGTTGCCAGAAAAATGGATTACCTAAAATCCCCATTTCTTTGATCGAGAATAAATTCTAAATTTTCTGAGAATAATTGTTCGCTCTTTAGTAATATTGTCGGAGCATTAGCCTGAGTACTTAGTTGTATTACTGCTCATTTTCTAAGTACAGTTTCGCCGTGACACGTCTTAATATTGTTTCGCCACTCGCCTGCGCGCTCAACTGGCGAGTCGCTTGTGTGTTTAAATTTTGAGAATCTATGGAGGATTTGTGTTCTTTCTATATGCGTTGGTCAGAGGGATTTTGTAGAGAGAAACTACACGCGTGAAAGTCATTAAACTTATGTTAGTAGTTATTCTCATAGCTAATCGGATAATTTGGGGTATAATTTGGTTTGTAGTGCAATTTGTGGTTTGTTTCAAGAATTTCTTCGCTTTGTTGCAAGTTTGGCTGAAAACTATGTTGAAAATTAGTTTGAAAATTTGGTTGATAATTTGCTGGAAAATTTGGTTGATAATTTGGTTAAGGTTCTTTCCGGTAACGTGTTGGGTGATTTTGTCGATCAGTCTTCAGAGAGTATTTCGAATCATTATTTTTCTACATTCCTGTGAAAATTTCCGTGCATTTTCTTGTCGAGTAGCTGTTGGTGAAATGTTAAAAACTCTGCTTTCTTCACTTCGGCTTTTAGAAGTGAAGCATCTAGATGGAGTAATGCACTTTCCTCACTTCTGATGT
>JAABKJ010012315.1:0-10546 GCA_011634705.1 Andricus grossulariae
ACTACTTTACCACCGAGCAATTCACGCCTACCCCGAAAGGGAAACGGCTTAATGATATAATAATAATAATAATTTAATATATTTAAATATTTAGTTTACTAATAAAAAATAGTAAAAATGTGAATTAGGAATTAGAGAAATGTTTTGATTTTGAAAGAAATGTATGGAAGCTTCAACTGTAATCAGACTTCAATAAAACAATGACATATCGAAATGGAGTTTTGTAGTCTTTAGTCGATTCTATTGAAATTTGCACTCTGTTACTTCTGCTTTTCCTAGTCAATGCAGCTTCCAACGTTATCATACCAATGAAAAGCTAGCACATGATCACGTGAGCAATTCAAAAACTTTATCTGGGTTAATGGGCAGACGACGAAATTTCAAAGGACTTTTTCTTCTTTGCCGGAGGCAATATTTCCACCAGTGCTCTTTCCGGAGCAATTAAACTTAAAAACTATAGAAACTGGGAGATAAATTATATCCCTTAATGAGGCTTCTTAGTTTTTAGAGCTGAAGCTTCATTTTATGAGTTAGTTCATCGACAACTTCAAAGTTTAGATCTCTTTAATTATTATTGAGGAGCATTTTACGCTTGATCGTATTAACGATTAAGAACATTTCCATGTTTGACATATTTTTAGCCTAAGCACAATAGCAGAAAATGTAAGTAAAATATTCTTCTTAATTCTTTGCAATATTGGTTTTTCCGATAGGGGATAGTCAGGGAGCCCAGTCCACTCATGATTTTGAATAAACTATATTTTCTGCGATAATAGATCAACAGGAGTCATCCATATATTACATAACTTTCTTCTAACAATTTTGGACCTCCCTTCCCTCTATGTAACGCTTTTCACGAATTTTCTCGTAGTTTTTTTTGGTTATCTTTGCGAATTGCCCCAAAACGTAATTTTAAAAATATAGTCATATCTCTCATAAGCGTAAAAGAAAATCCAATCTGCATATTTCGTCTCTTGAAAACAATGCATTTTGTGAAATATGGGCCCAACTTATTATCATATATTTGCAATAATACAAGAAATATTATATCAATTTTTATTTGGACACCTGAATTTACTCTGAAAATGCTTTCCAACTATGTGACCTGTAATGTTTGTATTTTTATGTTCGATCTCACTTGTTTCTGCCAAGTACTAATAGGTAAACTTTTTTATGAACAATGTAATCTCTAATGTTCTGTGTGGTTTTTTGATGTTGCGATGAAATATCTGAATATAACAATTTTCTCGGTCGCTAAAATATTTTTTTTCATTAATCTTTTTTTTTTCCTCACGTAAATCACTTTTTTCCTCTCTAAAGAATAATTATACTTAGAATAACTGCTTTAGAGTTGTTATTAGAAGCGCTAAAATGATTATTAACTATTTATATTATTATTTCCTTAGATACTGGATAATTTGTGAATAAATAAGCTTAAGTAGCCGGTACTACCCAACTCTCCCCTGCTATTGCCTAAAGTTGATTCAGCCAAATTAAATAATTTCGGGAAATTATATAAAAGTATAGTACATTTTAGAGTGAGGGGAAAATCTAGAACATTTTGAAAGATTGCTATTAAAAAACTCCAGAATGTTCCACATAACTCCAGGATGTTCTGAAAACTTTCCAGAATATTTCAGGAAAGTCCAGAATCCTTCAGAATTAAAAAATAAACCAAAAAATTCCTTAACATTTAAAACATTTCAGACTATTTCAGATCATTTCAGAACATTGCACAATATTCTAGGATATTCCAGAATATTTGGAAATGAAAATTGAAACATTTCATAATGAAAATTTTTAAATATTCTAGAAAATTTCAGAAAATTCTTGAATATTCTATAAAATTATAGAATGTTCTTCAAACTTCAAGCTCGCCTATTCTAATAAATGAAAACAATCCCTTTAAAGGTTCAATTCGACAAATTAAACAAGTCTTTTTTTTGCTAAAAATTATTAACAAAACTTAGAAAAAAAATTAAAAATTATGTTTACGAAGTTTTAAAAAGGAACCCTTTGAAATAAAAAAAATCTGCCCGCTGGGCGGGAACATTCTGATCGCGCGCTTTGCGCGCGGCTCGCTTCGCTCGCAAGTTTGAGAGCGCCTAGAGCGCGCGACTGTTGGTTCTCGCGCTTCGCGCTCGATAATATATTTATCTCGCGCTTCGCGCTCGGTCTTTGTATTTCCCCCACATTTGCGCCGAAACTTTTTAAAATTAAAAGTCAATTCATCGACAACTGTAATTTGGTGATTGGGACTTCTCTTTTGTTAAAGCTCCTTCGGTTTTAACGAACACATTCTCATCACGTATCTCGTACTTCGCACTCGATTTTGTTCAAAATTTGAACTTTCCTACATTATCTTCAGCACTATCATATCAAATGTATATCATATTTATTTATGATTCTCAAGCTGGTACTGCTTATTCAGATTTTGAAAAATAATATACAAATGTTCTTTTTCATGATTACTTCAATATTTGCTCATTATTTGGCACTAATTTTTATTCTTAGCTACCCTGAAAAATCTATCATATCAATAAATTTTTATTATTACAATTCATAATATGCATTGGTATTGAAACGTACGTATTTTCATTGTCTTGTTTTTACAATTATAAAAAAGTGTGCATCCTATACAAAAAATGTTGTTATTACACATTTTATTGCGACTTGTGTCGTTTCTCTATAAATTCAATTTGTTTATTTTCAAAGTTATTTTTTTATGATTTAAACTGAAAATACGCATACTAGTGTAAAGTGATTCTAAGCAAATTTGTGTATATAATTTAGGCGAAAGATGTTGTTAAATAAAAAGTTATTGCAGCTTGTGTCGTTTTTCCAAAAAGTCAATTTTCAATTTTTCATGTATTTTTATAGCAAGAGTTTATGAGAAATTTGTAGGTCTTTTTTGGTTGAACAACTTTTGCCTTTTCATTTTTTTTCGTCTCCTGTGCCATTTTTTAAAATTTAATTTTTTTATTTTATGCTTATTTTTTAGGATTGAAAAATATACATACCCTTTCTAAAACTTATAAATAACAAATTGGTACATCCTCTTTGAGTGACCAAGTTTGCCTATTATTTTTTTTCTTTCCTTGTGTCGTCTTCCAAAACATTAAATATTTGTTATTTTTAATTTAATTTTTCACAAATAAAACAAAAACTACGCGTCCTATAAAAAAGTGATAATCACAAATTTGTGGATCTTTTTTAGGTGCACAATTTTCTTATCGTCATTTTTTTTATCTTGCATAATTTGACCGCAAAATGGAATTTTTAATTTTTCATTATTTTTTGTGCAATCAAAATTTGATTTTTTGATTTTTCGGAAAAATTCAAAAAGTTGTTATGATAATCTTGTAGGATTCTCTGAAAGAAAATTTTTTCTTCTCTCGACTTTTTTTTCATACCGTGCGTTGTTCGGCTTAAGATATTAATTTTCGTTTGTTTTTGGGGATTTTGAAAATGCTATAACTCTGATAATTTTCCTTTTTTCGAAAAATTTCATTAGGATAAACTGTTTGTATTCAGGAGTACTACTAATAACTGTACGTAAAATGTTCAAATTTTGGAAAAAAGTGGTCTCAAAAATTTTCAAAATGTGCACACTTTTTGAATTTTGATCAAAAATAGCTAGTTAACGAACTTGTTCATTCTTTTCAGGCCGGAAAAAAGTGTGCCAAAGCAGAATCCAATGTGATCAATCTTTCGAAAGTTATCGTGCCTACGCGATACTACAGACTACAGACAGACAGACACCTTCGTAAAAACCGTTTTTTCTGATTCAGGGGGCCTCAAAACGTCGAAATTTGATTGAATCCGCGAAAGCCATTTTTCACAAAAAAGCAATACCTTCTCATTGAGATGAGAATGTAAAAAGCAAATGAGGGAGACCACTCTATAGTAGGTAATGATCCTCCAGTAGATAATCATTAATTATAAGCAGAAACATAAGGAAAAATATCAATTCTAATTTTAATATATCAACACGTATCGTTTCTCAACTATTAATAACATTAAATTAATTATTTAACATTAATTATTATTTTAAATTAATGATTATCTACTGTATGGTCATTATCTATTGTAGTGTGATCTCCTCTAACCCGTTTTAAGAACAAGAAATTAGTTCTCTAGCATTTAATACTTTTCAATATAGACATTTCATGAATTTCAAGTAAAATAATTTATTGGCAATTTTTCCGACAACAATGTATATATAGTTATTCTAACCTTCGCTTATCGGTTACTGAATCTATTGGCACTATATTCATGCCTCTTAAGCAACCGGAAATGGGTATATTTCATATTCGAAGAAAAAGTATTTTTCTCGAAAAGCGGTTTTTCGAAGTTCCAGCTTAAAAAATTCCCCGATGACTCATTTTTCAAACTGGAGGATTCGTCTTAGGTTTTAATTGAAAAGGCCATAAGGGGCCTTTTCATGCGGACACCCGTATACAGATTTTCATATTCAATTCAATAAGTTTTGTATAAACGACATTAGTTAGTACGTAATTTATGAGAAATTTATTCAATTAAATCGAAAAATCGATCATTGAACTTTTAAAAAAGTTATTTTTTACCCATAAGGGTGATTCAGGACAACTGTTTTGTATGAAGTTCTTTTTAGAGTTTATTTAATTTGAAATTCATAAAATTACTATATTGATGACAGTGAAGAGCTTAAAAATGATTTTGTTGCCTTAAGAGCGTTTTGTTTTTATTTCTAAGGGTAATTTTGGCAAAGTTTCTAAGCTTTTAATTTTATCACAGATTTTTGGGGGGCTGTTTATGAGTTTTTATGATTTTTTCTAATACATCATTTGTGGAAATACATTTTTTGTACGTTTGGGGGTGGCTTAACCCTCGCAGAAACAAACCTGCCGTTATTCAAACAAATTTCAAGACAAATTCACAATTGTTTTTGAACCAAATGGAAGCTTTTTGGGTGTGTCCCCACAAATCAAAGAAACTTTTTTTTAATTTTTCCCACTTAGTGGATAGGATAATAGACTGCAAACATAAGTGTAAGGTTTTAATACGGTTTAAGGGGTTCTATGAATGGAGAAAAAGGTTTGGGGTAATTGTTACCATATTGGCATATTATACGATTTTCATGGGACGAGTGAAAAATAAGGAAATTCTTGAGCAATGAGTATGGTAACCTAATTTTACGTCCCAGAAAAATAGGCGTGCGTTTATTACCGTGTTTTTCTATATTTATTCCCATAAAATTGGAGAATGAGTTTTAAGGAGTTGGCATATTTTTACCATACTCGATGGGAATGGCGGTTCGAGCCTATCGAATGTAGAACCAGAGATTAAAAGTTTGGAATGATATTTTTTAAATTATGAAATCACCTTTAGGAAAGATATTAATTCAAAATGTATATGCTTCAAGGATTTAACTTCTCAGATATCTACACAGAAAAAACTGGGGTTTCTATTAGAACCAATTTTTGGTTCCAATGGAGTTGCAACAAAAAAGAACCTCTCTTTCTGAAAAGGAACCCAGAATGGTAAATGGTATTGCACTGGGAAAAATTTAATGAAGAAACTAAAATTATAGCCATTAGTCATGCTGGAAAGAAAGTTAGTGCACATGAAATATGACAGTTTTTGAGGTTATGTTAACAATCTGACGTTTTCAATTGCGCATGTACTAAAAAAGCGCGGTACTATATAAAATGATATAATATACACTTGCAATATTACGTTGATATTACATTTTTTAGGAATTTAGGTATTTCTGTCTTTCAATTTAATTTGGTTCAAAAAAGAATAAAAAATGTTTGTTAATATTGATATGCATGATTATTCATAGTTATTATTAATTTCAAATAGGCCCGCGCTTTTCGGCACATGCGCAGGTGAAAATGTGAATGGCCATCTAACGGACATCAATGAACTAAAAAGAAACCTTTAACAAGAGTTCTATTGGAGTCTCAGTTCTAAATGATACCAACTTTTACGTAAGCCGCAACATTACCGAACCCTCCGTTTTTTCTGTGTACCTTTCTTCTTCGAGATAGCTCTAGCCACTCAGAATTACCATATTTTAAGGCCGAGTCTAAAGTGACCGACTGTCCGCACTTTTAGCTCGGTTGGGCTAAAAGTACGAACTGTCCGTATGTTTAGCTCGGCTAGACTAATAGTATGGACAGTCCCTAGGCTTATGTATGTTTATAACACGGTCGAGTCTAAAATTACGGACTTGGTGAGGGAAAGGGGGAGTTGGAAAAGGGAAGGGAGCATATGTCCGGACGTATATACCTTGTTGCAAATATTTGTCATGCGTTACGTAAGTTCAGACACTTGGAAAGAACATTCAAAGCCGAATTTTTCATTAATTTAAATTTTTTGACTGTCGAAAATAAGTTTGAGAAGTTAAAATTTTTGTTTCATGTTTAACGCTGGAAAGGGGTTTAACAAACATTATATCTGAGGCTTGTTACAAGAGTGCCTTTCCGCCCCACCATGATACGTTAGAAAGGGGTATGGGTTTGACCAACATTATTTCTGAGACCAGTCCCGGGGGAGGGGGGGTATCATCAGAGTCACAGGGGTGCTTATTCCGACTTCACGAGACGTTAGGAATAGTTAGGGGTTTGACCAATAACGTGCGAACTGTCCGTATGTTTAACCTGGCCGTACAGCTGAAACTTTACGTACGGATAGCTGGAAGTAAACGTACGGACTGACCGCACATATAGATTCTACCATATTTTAAAGCAACTTTTTCCCTTTTGTTTTGCATTTACATACCTTATTCTCGCTTAATAAAGAACCTACCGACGTAAGGTGATTCGTACCTGATTTTTTACTCATCCCGTCAAATCCACCCAAAATGTTTTCTCCGTGTGTGAATGCACGTTATCGCAAGTAATTTTAGGTAATTTTGGGGTGATTGCAGGTGACTACACGTGATTTCAAGTGAGAGCCAGTGATTGCAGGTGACTTTAATATTATTGCAGGAGGTTTCACTTGATTTCACGATTAATTCCAAGTGATTGAAGAATGACTGTAACAGATTACACTTGATTTCACGTAATTGCAAGGTGATTTCAACCAAGTTTATCCACTGATTCGAACAGCCACCCCTTGTATAATTCCCTTAATTTCGGATCAGAAATATTGATTGGAAATTGTAGAATATTTTTAAAAGTGATTCTCGTTTTCTTTTGAGACACAAGAAAATATACTTTTTTTAGATCATTATCAAATGTGCTTTAGCGTAATGAGTAACAGGAACGGAAAGCGTTGCCCCTTATATACCCAAGTGAGAAAACTTTTTAAGTACTTTACTTGTGCCCGAGGTTGAGAACCAATGAGAACTCGTCGAGGGCTCGTTGCCATAGCGACATGCTACTCGGACACGTCGTCTACTATACAGCAATGAGTAGCACCTCGGGATTCGAAAACGGTTTGATCCTAGGAACCCAGATCCAATGAAGGTCGTCATATTCTTCTATTAATATTAATAATAATACTAATAATACTGACGGTAATAACAGTAAGAGCTTTATCGTCAACTGGGGCTTTTCAGCGAGACGAGGAGCAATATGAGGAAAGCTTTTATGAACTTGGTACCGGATGCTCCAGTCAAATTGTGTCATTCTCCGGTGCAGAAATGAGCGAGCTTATTTCCTCGACCTTCAATCGAATAAGTCACAAACTGAGTTATATTATGCTTGGGGCGACTGAAATTTAACTCCACAAAGAAATACTCTTGAATTAGGCTTTTCCAAAGAGCTTGCAAACATCAAAAGCCCCGTTCTCTATTTACACGAGTCAAATGCAAACGAAATCTTGATCTTAGGCAAGCTTGTGATTAAAATTTAAGGGGAATTTCCTTCAAAGGCTAGGTCCAAACAGGGGGCAGTGAAGGGATTATTATTATAATAACTTGTTGGCGAAACTGAAAAGCATTCTAATTGGAATGTATTTTTAAAATATATCAAAAGAAGCTTTTAGAATTCTATATTTGGAAGGATCGATTTTCAGGAGTCAGAAGTGATACAAATTTGAATGCTTTGTAAATTGGAATAGACTAGAATAGGACTGCTTAAATTAAAAAAAAAATCTGCCCACTGTGCGGGCACATTCTCGTCACGCGCTGCGCGTGCGGCTCGCTTTGTTCACACGTTTGAGTGCGCCTAAGGCGCGCGACTGTTGTTTCTCGCGCTTTGCGCTCGATTACATATTTCCCTCGCGCTTCGCGCTCGATAATGTATTTACCACGCTCTACCCGCTCGGTCTTTGTAGTTCCCCCACATTTGTGCACAGACTTTTTAAAATTAAAGTCAAAGGATCGACACAGAAAAAACTGAGGGTTCAGTAATGTTGCAGCTCAAGTATAAAACTTGGGATCATTTAGAAGTTAGGCTCGAAATGAACTCTTATTAAGGGTTCCTTTTTAGTTTGTTGATATCCGACAGATGGCCATCGGCGGGTGCTAACGTTTTCAACTGCGCATGTGCCGAAAAGCGCGGGCCTATTTGAAATCAATAACTACTATGAATAGTCATATAGATAAATGTTGAGAAACGTTTTTTATTCTTTATGAAAACAAATTAAATTGAATTATAGAAATATCTAATTTCTTAAAAAAATTAATATCAACCTAATATTGCAGTGTATATTATATCATTTTGAATAGTCCTGCGCTTCTTGTGTATGCGCAGTGGAAAACATCGGATTTTCAACATAACCTTGAAAACTGTCAAATTTCATGTGCGATATCTTCCTTTCAAGAAGGACTAATATCTATGGTTTTAGTTTCTTCATTAAATTTTTCCCAGTGCAATATTATTTAATTCGAATTATAAAGCAAAATGTGCATCATTAGCTTGTGAAATCTTTAAAGTGAGTCAAGGCAGAAGTGACAAAAAGGCTCTATTAGAATCATTTGAATCCATGCTTTGGGTTCATCCCAGCTGAAAATTCTTATGCAGGAACCTCGGAGGATCCTGCACATGTTCCTCTACAGGAAACTGCACACGAACCTGTACAGGAAATCTTGACGGTTCCTGTGCCGAAATTTGGCGAAGGAAACTGTACATGATCCTGCAAAGGAACCTGTATACAAGGTAACCTTTGAATGATCTGTACAGGTTCCTTCACAGAGTCCATTGAGGTGTGGGTTCATGTAGAGGAACATGTTCAGGATCCTATACATGAACCTGCGTAGGAACTAATCCGCGAGGGTTCGCTAGTTGCTTGACTCTCGATGGTGAGTTGGATCTTTACGGGAATAAAAGGAACGCAAATTTATAGCTGTAAGCGACATGAATTTTCGCGGTGGCTTTCAGCAAAGGACCCTCGTGTTTCTGTACAGGATCCTTCCAAAGGTTCCTTTGATGTCTCTCTGTGAGGTATCCTATACACGTTTCTGTACAGGAATCTGCGCCTTAATTTTCTTCGCAATGGAACCTGTACAGGAAGCCGTACAGGATCATTTAAAGGTTCCTTTGTCGGTGCAGGTTCCTTTGCACGATCATGCACAGTGCCTTTCACCAAATTCCTGTACAAGAATTTTCAGCTGGGATTTAGAAACCATTTATCATTTTGGGTCTCTATTCAGCAAGAGAGGTTCTTTTTTGTTGCAGTTCCTTTGGAACCAAAAATTGATTCTGATAGAAAGCCCAGTTTTTTTCTGTGTGATGATACATATTTGAAATTTAACTATTTCACTATATAGTAACTTTAAATTGAAATCACACCTGATTTTTAAATTCCTTAAAAGCCTTGAAAACTGAATATTTTAAAAGTAGCTTGCTAATTTTCCAAACCCCTTTCCAAAGTATTATGTGAAATAATTGAAAAAATTAACCTTATAAATAAGATTATACGAGAACTACGTATTCAAAATTTAATTACTTTGAATTTGATAATGTTCTAAAGTGAAAATTTCAAACTCAGTGCCTCTCAGAATATTTTTTTAAGTGATTAAACTGTACAGTTTAAAATTAGAATCATAGTAATCTTATTTCATATGTGTATATTATTAATTGGTAATGCAATGTTTCCCGCGCCTATAGCGCAAATATTGTGTTGCCAGCAAGTAATAATATTGAAATGCAAAATCTCTGAAAAAAGGTATAGGGAGAATCGGGCAAATTTATACTAATCACAGTTTAAAAATAGAAAGGGGCTTGGAGAATTTCCGAGAATTCCTTGAATACCATGAATTCCGCGAATTTCTTGAATTCCTTGAATGACAAGTAATAGTGTTAGAAGGAAAAAGTAAGAAAACAATGTGCAACATTGTCCTGAATGATGAGAGACTAGAAAAAGTTGACAAATACGTATATCTGGGTAGCCTATTCAATAGCGACGGAAAAATAGATTGGGAGTTAGATAGGCGCATTAATGAGGGTAAGAAGATTATCGGTAGAGCAGGGTCAGTTCTCGAGCTTCGCGCTCGATAATATATTTATCTCGCGCTTCGCGCTCGATGATGTGTTTACCTCGCACTACGCGCTCGGTCTTTGTATTTCCCCCACATTTGCGCCCAGACCTTTTAAAATTAAAGGTCAAATCA
>JAABKJ010012316.1:0-10546 GCA_011634705.1 Andricus grossulariae
TCCCGAATAATAAAATTCCCGACAGAAATTTGCCGAATTCTAAACAATCCGAAATGGAAAATTCCCATATGTAAACAATTAATTTTTATTATACATATTGTTTATTTATTAAAAATACATCATTCAAACATTGAACAAATCAAATACATTATAAACAATTATCAAGTAATTAGTGACTTTCTAGTTTGGATATTTTATAATTCAGAAATTTTATTATTCGGAAATTTTCGAATTTGATAATATTATAAACTGTCGGGTTTTTGTCATTTGTTATTTTCCCAATTCGACAATAATATTACCGTTCAGAAATTTTTTAATTCGGGAATTTTATTAGTCCAGGATTTTCAAATAGGAAGATTAAAAAATACCGAAAAATAACATTCCCGACTCTGTAAAATTCCCGAATTGGAAGATTCCCGGATGATTAATTTCTCAAATTAAAAAATTTTCAAGTAATAAAATTCTCTAACAGTTCATAATATGGCCGAATTGGAAAATTTCCGAACAATAAACTTTCCGGTGATTTATAATAATACCGAAAATGAAAATTTCCGAATAATAAAATTCCTGACAAGAAATTGCGGAATTAAAAAATATCCGAACTAGAAACTTCCGGAATTATAGAATTCCTGAATAAAGGAAATGATTTTCAATAAATATTATTTATTTATTAAAAACACAATAATCAAAAATTTTTATCAAAGAAATTTTTTGTATTGTTCAAAATTTTTTAATTATTGTTTGAATTAAAAATAACAATAATTAAAGAAGATTGTTATCCTGAAATATATGTGTTTTCAACTATTGTTTTTTCAAATTCAAAAAATAATTTTAGAATCTTTGAACATGAAAAATAATCTTTTTTCATAATAATATTTCATTATTTTATTTCGAATGAATAAATAATATTTATAAAAGAAAAGTTTTTAATTGATTAAACTCGGGAATTTTCTAGTTCAGATATTTTATAACTTGGAAATTTTCTGCCGGGAATTTTATTATTCGAGAATTTTCAAATTCAGTAATATTATAAGCTGTCGAGGATTTGTTATTCGGAAATAGTTCAATTCGGTAAAATTAAAAAATGTCCGGGAATTTTATTCTAAAATGTTATTATCAGGGAATTTTCCAATTTGGGAATTTTCCAGTGTCGGGAATGTTTAAGAAAGTAGTTCAACTTCGAACAAAATGGTTTAATTTTTCTGACTAAAAAAGATGAATTCCCAACGAAAAATGTAATAGGTGATATAATAAACAGTAAAGATCTTAATTGAATATAAAAAAACAGTTGAATTTTTAACCAGTAAATAGGGATTTTTAACAAAAAAAAGTTATCTTTCAACCAAATAGTTGAGTTCTCTACCAAAACAGGTGAATTGTCAACCCAAAAAGACAAATTTTCAACAAAATAAGTAAATTTTCACCCAAAAAGATGAATTTTCAAATAAAATTACGTATTTCAAACAAAAGGGTGATTTTCAGTCAAGAAGATTAATTTTGTACCATAAAAGACGAATTTTCAACTAAAATGATGAATTTTCAACAAAAAAATGAAGTTTTAAACACAATTGTTCTACTTTTCACTGAATTTTCAACCACAGAATATACAATCTCATCAAAAAATATAATACATGGATCGATATTTGAACAAAAAAAGATTTAAATTCTAAATAAAGAACTAGCAATTTTAGCTATGAATTGCAATTTTTATCAGGAATCATGCTATTCCAATTGATAGTCCTTTTTATGCATATACATCCGAACTAATTATTATTTTATTGTTATTCTCTCATTTTACCGGATCTAAAGTGCCAAATTTACTGGAAAAATTTGATTTTTTACATTTTTCACAAGTACCCTAAAAAGTTCATTGATCAAAAGTGTCGTGTTCTGAAACACGGGAATCTCATGATTCAGGAATTTTCCATTCCAGAAATTTAATTATTCGAGAATTTTCAAATTTGGTAATATTAAAAATTGTAGGCAATTTTTCAATTCGGAAATTTTTCAAATGCGGGAATTTTATTATTCGGAACCTTTATTGTTTTGAAAATTTATAATTCGGGAATTTTATTATTTGGAAACTTTATTGTTTGAGAATTTTATAATTTGGGAATTTTCCAATTCGGGAATTGTACAGTGTCGGGAATTTTATTTTTCAAGATTATTCAGTCGTTCCTTTTTCACACGCGAGATTACTATCGTCGAGATTACTATTTTGTAATGTGTATGCTGCTTCAGTTTTATTGCCTCGATAACTCAGCCCATATTCACCTGTAAATTAAAAGTGTTGCTATAAATGTACAAATAAGTTTAATCATCTGACAAAAATATTTACTTAGGAATAAGTTTAATAATATCTACAATGCGTGCCAAGACTTTTCTATTTTTGGCTACTTCTTTGTTCCTGAAACTATTTTCATTCAAGAAAGATAATTGTTAAACATTCGCACTATTTTCTCTGAACTAAAAACTGTCACCGCAATGTTTAAGAAAAAGAGATTTTTCGGGTTCGGATATTCTTTGGTGAATACGTTTTCGAAACTTGATGCGGATGGTATTTAAGGAATATCGACTGATCGTCCTGCTAAGGCTGCTCAAAATAATTGAAATTACATTGAATATGTTCATTTTTTTTGTATTTCAGGTGACTTATTTTGATGAATGCATGAAATCTTCAAAGTAGTACTATTTGTTTTACTGTTATTGACAAATTCTGCTGGAGATTGTGCTCCATGTAACTGCGATTCAGCTTCAAGGGTCTCAACTAACTCAGAATTTACTTCAGATCTATCGCATGCGTGAATAAATCCGCAAGGAGTGAGAGAACTCAGATGGTCGTCGGTTACCGTTTTCGAGAAATTTTTTTCATAACATTTTTGAACGATAAATCGCTTTTGGTGAATTGTGACTGTCATAAAACAAAAATATTACACAAAAGTTGGTCCATACGCAACCAGAATTATTTGAAGTCGGGAAATATTTTTTATTTACACAAAAGTTATAAGTTTTATGTAACTTGTTCTATGTTCACATATATCAACATATAATAAGGAGGCTGCGAAAGAAAATTAACGTTGCTGCGATTGCATCAAACCAATTTGGCCGACAACATTTTTACCCAAACACCGGACTATCTGAACCCGAAGGATTCTGGTGTGACAAAAACGAATCCATTGTCTAAATTTTTCGTATACGTTAGGTTTTTGAGATATCTTAACCTAAATGTGCAAAAAGGGCTATTTTCAGCCATATTTGAGGCAATATAACATGATCAGTAACTCTTTCTTCTGAAAACTGCTAACGGCAAAGAAGGCAAAGCGAAGCTGGAATGGTTAGTTCACCATACCTCGGAGAAAAAAATCGGGTTGATATGATTAAACATGTAAACGAAACTTTTAGATCAGGATATCTCAAAAACCGGACGTATAGGAAAATTTTGAATAATTGATTCAGTTTTAGGATACCAAAATCCTTCGGGGTGTCATAGTCCGGTATTTGGGTACAAAAAAGATGTCTATTCTGGCAAACGATGATGTTTACAACACTCTTAGAAAGTGATGATGAAGATAGTGATTATGAAAGGAATTATGATGGATATTTCAATGAAAGATCGAGGCCCAAGGGAAACGCCAGTTAGAATACTAGGATTTGATATTATGGGATTTTGGTCTTCTCCCAAAATAACGAGGTGTTTCCCGGGCACGAATTCGATATCCATATACTTTTTTACACTCTTCACAATTCACTATTCTTTTTCCCTCGGGTGTTATACTAGTTTCATTTCAAATATGCCCAATTTTCCAAATTAACGCTAATTCCTCCAGCCGATTTCAGTGTTCACTCGCATCCACCTATATTTTTTCCACTAGTGAAATAGTCACTCTTAAAATGACCCTCACCCCTCACTCTGGTGATATCTGAACGGTTCACCCGGGTAGATCCGCCCACTCACCCAGCGCGGTAATGCCGATGTTGGCTCCCTAAACTACTGCACTTGCATTAGGGATGCGCGCCGGTTGGCTGCAGTTAAAGCTCAATTCAAAATAAGTATAACAAACGATTCTTGTAGTTAAAATTGATAATTATTATGAAATTTACAAGAATGTATCTAAAATTAACAACTTGTGATTTCAGGAAAGACAATTCAGAACACATATATTTTCTGAAAAACAGTTTATTTTAATTGAATTCCAAAGACTAACTTATATTCCCCTTTTTTAAAATAGATACAATTTATATACATTTTCCTGCATTTTTTAATAATTATTTATTTCAGTTATAAAAATTGTTTCTAATACCTATTTTGAATTGGGTGCCAACCGCGGTCAACCAACTCGCGGCCCTAACCAGTGATGGGAGAACGCGGATATCTCTGGTATGCGCAATAGTGATTTATGTGTATTTTTGGGTTGACACATGGGGTTACATAACGTAAAAATATACTGGAGTCACGACTGCGCATGCCAGAAATATCCACGTTTTCCCATCACTGGCCCTAACAATACTTCAAAAAGAAGTGATTGAAGAGTGCATGATAAATTATGATGTGAAATGTTGCAATTTAATTATACTTAAATAATAAAAATTACCACATACCTTCGGCACTGCTTCCTGAAAATCCTATAAAATCTAGACATTATCTAATAATTTACATTTCCTATCATTATTAATTTTGTTGAGCGCCAGGCCTGTTTGAGGCCACTTAATTTCTCAAAATTAATTGAATGAAAATCTACAAATCTCAAAGAAAACAAGAAACTAAACTCGACTCAAAGAACGCAGTGAACCGGCTTCTCGCACGGTCAGCTCAGACTCGGTAGTTGGGCGTGTACCGGAAATAAATAGGGTTCAAAATATCAGCAACATAATAATCTTGTATTTATAACAAATAGTACTTTTCATTTATTTAATTGAAATAAATTGACATAATAATAAGTCAGGTTTCACAATAATTGTTTAACTATATTTCGAGTGTCGACATATTTTAAAGATTCTTAATCCTAAAATCAACCAAGGCTCTGATAATAATAACCTCTAATCATTTACAATAGAATAAATCTTAAATCCTAACCAAATACTTGAAAACTAAGCTAACTTTGTGAAGTTAGGCTTCCCTACCCGGAACTCCATGCCAGGCAATTACAAAACACGAAAATTTAAAATTCTCAATGTTAATCCTAGAACCGAGCCAAACAAACATCCAGAGAACTCAATTTAAATGTTTCAACGAAACTCAAAATAATCATCCACACATTTCTTCAATGATAATTCCTTAAATCACTTAACAAAATCAAATTAACAATAATGTTTCATGTTATTTCAGAAGTCTAGTCATCAGAAAAACCTAACCTCAAAATTGACTATGGCCTAACCTCACTAAATTAGTAATGACCCATGACTAGCCATAACCTAATTTATTCGATTGGTAATAGACAAACTGAAAATCACCACAAAATATTGAATAATGTAGACCTCTGAATTTCAACAATATCTAATAATAATCTAATAATTCACAATCATGTGGCATCATCATCTCAATAAAATTGGTAACCTCAACATAGATAAATAGTACAATCAGATTTTGCCGAACGACTTTTCAATGAACATGACTTAAATTAATCTGACAAAATCAATCAAAAAATAAGAAAGTAATAATCTCAACAAAGTCCGATAGCACACTCAAAATTGTACGGAATTCTCGACGCTTAACGTTTCCGTAAATCTCAAACATAATAAACATAAAACACGACACGGCTGTGGTCGGCAGAGAACAGCGACCGTAGTTGCGATGGTCAGGGACTCGGCCTCGGCGTTCCTTCTCCTCCCTCTCTCCGCAGTTCCTATTGGCGGTAAGGCTTCTGCGGTGAGGGGTGCTGGGTTTAAATTCCAGGGCCTTATGAATAAGTGGAGCTCGCTACCCTGTTATTTTCGGTTTCCATCCTTCCTTCTTTCCATTATCGCCAGAATTGATCCAGTGTTGTTGTTTCTTTGTCCTTACTCTCCAATCCATCCATTTAATCACCTCCTGGAGCACGAAATTACCCTGGCTGATCAGAGCAGGATTTGGTTCGGTACCAATTGGTATCAGCGGACGTAAAGAGGGCATTGCGCATTGAGATTCCCTAGTCATGTTGGGCATTGAAGAAGAAATTTCTCATCCTGAAGTTTCCAAAAAGGTTCTACGCCAGGTAGATGAGTCGTTCCAGATTTTTCGTTACTTGCAGCGTTACTCCCAATCTGGCCGGCATCCTAACATGATCCTTGTAGATGAGGATCCACAGCTCCTTTGAGTCTGACAGGCGATAGTAGATAGAAAAGGCGGGAGAATTCAAACGGCTTGAAATGTGTATCGATGGAATTTAGACGTTCTAAGAGTCTCTGGTGGCGTCCCATTCGAGTCTTGAAGTTGAAAGAAGTCCCTCGATGTCCCGCGATGTCTCGATGAGTCCGAGTCGTTACAAAAAAAAAAAAAATAATAAAAGAAACGAGCAGAATAAGTCCTTAAAATTATAAACCTTAAATCTAGTCCTGGTCATAGAGTTTCCTTACCACAGCCGCGATTTCTGACCTTATAAAATTAAATCCATAAAAATTACAAGAAATCTCTGAATGTCAAATAAAATTTCATTAATTAGAACTTGTAAATTGCAAGAATTTTGCAACGTCACACATTATACTAAAGTGGAAACGAAACCGGCTTGTCAGTCGAAAATGAAACTGTACCTGAATTAGGTTCTGATGATCTGAGGAATTCAAAGTTTGCTCCTTCGACAAGGACCGATCTTCTACATTTTTGAGAAAGATTCCGTGAATTTTCTCGTCGAGTAGCTGTTGGCGGAATTCTTTAACGTCCGCTTTCTTTACTTCGGCGCTTAGAAGTGAGGCATCTGGATAGAGTAATGTACTTTCCTCACTTCTAATGGTAAAATTTTTACGTAGGCAGTGCAAGGTCGATATATGAATTCCGTTAACGGAAACTCCAAACTCGATATAAAAATAGGTTATTCGGCGCATGACAAATTAGGCAGGATAAAATAATTAAATCTTAACACTCCTCCCTAATTATTTTATGCCGAAGTTATTCAAAGGTCTTATGAGTCAGCGGTTTTGTCAGAATGTCAACTAGATCATCAGAGCTCTTTACATGTTTTACTTCAACTGTTTCTGCAATACGTTCTTGGACGAATTTGCTTGAAATGTCAATATGCTGCTTACCTTTCGTTATTTTGCCATTATAAGTATTTTGAAGCATGTGTATTGTAGACTTGTTATCAAACACACAATGTTCTTAGTTGATACAGAGTTGAAAATCCAAGTTTTTTTCCAATTCGTCTGATCCAGAAAATCATGAATGTCCATTGAAGAAGATTGCGTAGTGAACAGCTCCTTTCAAACATTTAAATATGCGTTTGATCATCTTTCAGTAGCTTACAATCGGCTTAATACAAAATCGAGTTGAATAGTTCACAGCAAAGCTGATGTCAGGACAAGATATTGTAGCCAGGTATAATAGGCTTCCTATGGCCTCATGGTAAGGTTCGGACTTGTCAAATAGTTTATTGTTTACAAGGTGATCTCCATCAGTCCCAATTCCACGTTCTATTGGAGTAGACGCAGGATTTAAGAAATCAAATTTGAACCTTTTCAAGATTTTCTCCGTGTAATTTGATTGGTTAACAGAAATTCCATTCGGGTCATTATGTATTTGCATGCTAAGGTACGATAGACGATCATTGGTTGCAGTCTCAAATGTGACTTCGAATTTTCAGTTTAGTCTGTTCAAAATTTCAATCATATAATTTCGATTTGTTGCAGCGGCAAGTCCATCATCAACGAACAAGGCGATCATCATACTTCTCTCTTCGTTATAATAGGCAGAGGGGTCATCGTCTGTGTTATCAAATCCAAAACACACTATCAGTATCATCGTTACATCCTTCAGGCTGATACATAAAAATTTCTTCTCTCATATATCTGTAAAAAAAGCTCATCAAAATTCATCAACTTCATTTGGTTTGAAGCTGCAAGACTAAGAATTAGTCGAATTGATACGTGACGAGCAATAGAACTAAAATTTTCGGAATGGTTAATGCCTTCTTTGTGTTCAAAGCTTCTAGCAACAAGTCTGGCTTTGAATCGACCGTCTTGCTTCTGACGTAAGATCCAGTGACAAGTCAAGTGTTGGCCATTTCCGGAAAGATCGAATAAATTCCACGTTTTCATTTTAATCAGTGATTAAAATTCTTCAGATAATGCTTTACATCACTTTTAATTTTTCAGGGCTTCTGACAGAGAAACATTTTCCACTTCTCCTACCATTGCCGCATTTTATTTGTTTCCTACACGGAGATATCCCATCACATAATCTCCAAATTTGACAGGTGCTTTCAAGTTTCGACGATCAGGTAGATTCAAAGGTGCAGGCTGATTTGTATTTGACGAGTCAGATGAGTCATCAGATTTATGAGAATCGGGGTTATCAGTTGGACGACCATCAGTCAATTTTCTGGGACGAAAGATTTGATTTTTTAGTATCATTCTTTTCAGACTTGTAATTTTCTGGTTTCTACTCTCACCATAACTTTCTTTGGTGCACTCTTTGGCAGTGTTGCATTTTTGTGTACAGTTATTGCCCGCATAATTATTTTTACAATAAGATAAATATTTGGCACCCGGCTTACCCTTACAAAACTTCTTTACATGTCCTTTTTTTCCATATTTGACAAATTCAACAGACGAGTTTCCTTGCGCGTGTTGCTTTCCCGATTTCTTATTTTCTTTGGAGATAAGATCATTTTGAGACGTAGATTGATTTGCTTGTTCGCTTTCATTCAGTATATCCTCTTCCAATCGCAGACGTTCAAATAGTTTACCTCAATTTTTGTCAGCGCCACTAACATTATCCCAGGCAGTGCGAAAATGATATAGTTTAAGTTGCAATATTCCCCAGATTCTGGTCATAATGCAGCTCACTTTGACCTCTTCACCTTCGACAGATGAATCTTTGGTATATTGTTGAATTGTCATACAATTTGCAACAACTGACTTGCTGGCATCATACTTGAAACCAAAGAAATGTCTTTGTAAACCTTCAACTGTAAGATTATACTTTTATACCATACAGGGTTTCTAATTTATTATGCATCTGATATGCCGAAGTACAATTTGCAATTTTCTTAGCTAAATTGGTGCTTACATTGAAACATATAAAACAGATTGAGCCTCAACATCTTGCCTAAGCCACGCATTAACAGTTTCGTTTGTATCAGGTCCTTCAGGCTTCACTTCTACTCCTGTCGCTACCATAACGAGATTTTTCGATTTTAATGTTAAATTTAACTTAAACCTCCAAGACAGGTAGTTTACACTTCCTTAAGAGTCCGCAGACAAAATTTCCATTTGCGACTTAATCGAATCCATGTTTGACGGACTGACCTAACCTGATTTTTTTTCTAAGAAAAAATGCAATACTGACTTATCAGACTAAATAAAATTTAAAGAACGAAATTCTGACTTAACTGGCTCTAAAACACGACTTCATACAACGCAATTTGACTTATGTGACTGTAATTTGACTGACGTTGAATCTTCTCACCGACGAAACTGACGAAAGACCGCTCGTAGAATCCATAAAAACAGACAAAGCGTTCCTGGGCCCCTTAACCTATAGACGATATGATGGATTTATGTGTCTTTCAAATTAACAACCACCAAGTTGTAGTAGGATAAAAAAATTAAAAATTATGTATTTGAATACAAAATGCTTGAAATTTAAAGGCACAGCGAAAACATTCCTAAAAGGCGCCTGTAACATAAGTACAGCTCACTTAAAAAAAAACTAGACAATTTTAGAATAAAGGCATGAAGGTTTCTTAAACAAAATCTGATTAAGAAAAATCGAAAAACTTCATAGTTGCTTAAAAAAATTTTCTCATCACGCATGCACGGCATGCAGGCTGTGCGGGGTTCACGAAGGCATGACAAAACATGAACTGTTTAGTTCGGAGTTCCGCTAAATCCGGTTTAGTTTGGGTAGGCCAGGTCCAAGGACAGCTCCAAAACCGACGTTAAATCCGAGTTCGACTGTAATAGCATATTTCTTTGATTTAAGCTGAAGAAATTTTAGGTTCGACATATTCAACTTTTCTTAAAATGTGTGCATAGGACTCTTTTCGGATGTCATCACACAAATTTTTTCGCTCAGCTCAAACGATTTGACTAATTTCATCATTTTTACTCCGTCCTACTGAACATTGCCTTAATTTTAAGTAATTTTAAGTTAGAAATATTAAACATTAAACTGTTAACAATTGTGTAAACTGAACACTTTTTCAGTTAGAAGCTAACATTTTTGTAATGGATCTATTTATTTCAATTTTTTTAAAAATTGAAAATGCTTGATAAAGTTTCAATCGGATGTTTACATTTGTCTAACTATTAAGGCTTTCGAATGGAAACAGTTCAACTTTCAAGATTGAAATCTGTAAATTGTTTAATTTTGAGCAGATTCAGAATCGTCTTGTAAAATCAATTATTGTTCAAT
>JAABKJ010012317.1:0-10546 GCA_011634705.1 Andricus grossulariae
GTTAAATCCAGAGACTCGGAACTATTTTGTCTCTCTCCTGTTTTATATCTCTCCTGTTTCTCTCTCTGGTTTGTCACACTTGAGTGCACACCGCACATCCCCCCGCAAACGCCTCTCACGTATCCCCACGGCGCGGCGTCAATTCTCGGAAGCACAAAATCCAGGGGAGCTAAATCCAGGTTTCACTGTACATGAATGTCGACAATTCAGTTGAATTTTTCACCCGACACTATGAATTTTCAACAAAAAAGTTAATTGTCTATCAAGTAGTTAATTTTTCAACGAATTATTTTAATTTGTAAATAATTAGTTAAATTTTCTACCAAAATAGTTGAATTTTCAACCAAATAGTTGAATTTTCAACAACAAATAAAGCTTTCAACCAAAAATAGTATGGTTACATTTTCAGGTTAAAAATTAATTTTCATGAAAAAGAAAGGAATTTTCTACCAGTTAAATTGAACCAAAATAGACAAATTTTCAACAAAATAGTTGAATTTTCAACTAAACAAGATAAGTTTCCAACCAAAAATAGAGTACTTACCTTTTCAGTTTAAAAAAATTAATTTTCAACAAAAAAAGAAATAATAATTTGTTGAAAATTTGTTTCTTTTTGGGTTGAAAAATGTAACTATTATTCTAGTTGAATAATCCATATTTTAGTTCGTCTTTTTTGTAGAAATTAATCTGCTTGGTTGAAAATTCATATTTCTGGTAAAAAAATTCAATTATTCCAGTTAAAGATTCATCATTTTAGTTGAAAATTTGTCTCGCTGGTTTAAAATTAAACTATTCCAGTTAAAGATTTATAATTTTAGATGAAAATTCATCACTTTGTTTGAAAATGTAAATATTTTTTTAATGTTAGTTTTTTTGGTGGAAAGTAATTTTTTTAACTGAAAATTTAACTTACTTCAATTGAATATTCCATAGTTTTAGTCGAAAATTCGTCCGTTTGGTTGAACAGTAGTTTTTTTTTAACTTGAAATTTAATTATTTGAGTTTTGGTTGACAATTTATCTTTTTTAGAAATATATTTTTTTTAATTCAACTATTTCAGTTAAATATTCATTGTTTTAGTTGAAAACTCATGTTTTTGGTTTAAAATTGAACTATTCTAGTTGAAGATTCATTACTTTAGTTGAAAATTCATCAATTAGGTTGAAAATTGCACTTTTTTGTTGAAAATCCGTTTTTTTGTTGAAAACTATTTTTTTAACTGCACGTTTAGCTATTCTATTTTTTGTTAAAAATTGACATTTTTTAGTTTATTGGAAAAGTTAACTATTTGTTTCAAAATTCATTTATTTTGCAATTTTTTGCTCTGTTGTGTTAAAGGATGTTTAGAATGAACGTCATAAATTAAAACAAATGTTTGCGTTTTGCGGAAAATATGAATATGTTACTTTTAGTTGACCGGGAAAATTGAAAAACTTGACCGGAAAATGACGGTCAGTTTAAAATCGTCCGCCGAATGGCCACCCTCTATATACATTTTTCTTAAATATTTATTATTTATGTATAAATATTTGAATGTATAAGTCTTTACCTGCAAAGGATGTATTATCGTAAATACAGAAAATTTCCATTAGTTTCAAGTACCATATCTTATTATTTCTCGAAACCATAAATTACGTACAGTAAGAGGGGGGGGGGGGGTAGTAATATTTTGTTACAGTTCGTTAAAGCGTAATTTAAGTACTGTCCCTGGTGTATCTCAACCAATAATTTCCTTTTTGAATATATTACAAACTGTATTAGTTTTACCAAAATAATGAATTGATTAATTAAATTAGATAAAATATATTATTGTTTTTAGTTCGGAATTTACAAATATAATTCTCAGCCATCATATGGTACGAAATATGCACTGCACGTAATAATCTTTTTAAAAATGCACAATACTTGAAATTCACAACAAACTTTTACTGTTATTGATATAATAAATATTGACAGATCGATAAAAATGTTAATAATAAAAGGTAATCTGTGGACGATATTTAGTTTCACAATAAGTTATGCTCAGTTTTCTTTTATTTTCCAATATAATAATCAAATCAGGAACGACGTTTCATATTCCAATAAAAAAATCAGTAACCCGTGACGTAGTTTCATAATTGGTAAATAAATGCATCTATTAACGTTGAATTGTGAAAATCTTTACAGCTATTTCAATAATGATACATTGTAATTTTTCTTATTATTCTAAATGATCAAAATTTTATTTCTCTTTAGTCAGACTACTACAGTTCAATCGATTCGCTTTGGTTCTAGGAATATTGTATCGATCAAACGTCAACTTATAATAGTTTCCGCATTTATTTGAATGAAAAACAATTTTTCTCAGTATTATAAATAAACGATTGTTTATTATGATTTACTGAAATGAAAGTGAGCAAAACGAAAGTTGTAATATGATTTTTTGCACATAGGAGACAGATTTTCTCCAGAGAGCAGACTTATTTACAGGCTAGGTACAATAAACCATAAATTTTATTTATTTTAAACATTCCAGCATATTTACGAATTTCTTCTTTACCCGCTTTCTATTTACTAACACAGTACGGTAGGTGCCACCACCCTCCAATGAAAAGGTCACATAGACCTATTGATTAACGTAGGTGGAGGTAAAGTCGGCGGGAGAATCAATATTATCGCCGGCCCTCGCCATTTTCGTGAAGCATTTTCCCCGGTGGAGCGCAATAACATGTTTCACTACCCTGCTCTCTGAAATTGTGAAATTTTACAAAATCCTCGTAAAGTTGTGTTTTGATCTCTCGTGCAATCCCGCAATGTAACGGGAATCGCGTAAAATAAAAAAAGTACTCCGCACGACTTCCAGTTTATTCTCCTCGACCACAGTGTTCTCGTGTTATATCCAGTTTCATCCTCAAGTCTCGAAAATTGTTGAGATGAAACATTCGATATCAGTGTGACCTAAGCGCAAATTTCCTCGTGATTAGCAAGTGATGTCTGCTTTCTAAAAACAAGAAAATAATCTCAAAACTAAACTTAAGGTCATCTATGTGACTCGTGGTCAGCTGTTCAAAACTTCTGAATTATAGAAAGGGATTGCAAGAATTGTCCCAATGGAATATTCTCCAAATAGCTATTAAACAAGTTACCAAGGTTGCAAGAATAAACATCTTTCTTCTGGAGGGAAACTTGGAAGAAATTTTCCTTGATTTGATATCGTATATTTGAAATCAATAGGAAGGTGATAACAGAATAAAAGAGGAATAAAGAACAGGTGAAAAGACTCTAAGGGTGTCATTGTTCCAGTTGCGTACATCGTAGAAGTGGATCGATAAGGCAATAAAATTCAACTCCGGTTGTGGGATAACAAGGATAAGTTGATTTTTGAAGAATCAGAGTGATTTCTATGCGTCAGGAAGCCCAAGCAAATTTAAAAGGTTGGCCTCCGGGCGAACATCGTCACGGAGTCATGATTGAACAGGACATGGCTGGTGCACAGGACACCATTTACCTGTGCAATTTTCGGGTTTCCGTTGATGGGGAATGGCTTTGCCTGAAGGAGCTTCAGGATGTCGAGTTTTCCATGCAGGATTCCATGCAGCGATCCCCATCACCTCCACTAGCTATCAGTGGTACAAGACATCATCGTCAACATCATCCTGATCCATCAGAGCTTTGCGATATTCTTCCGCCAAGCCCACCGCAAATGCAACATGCCTCCAGCTTGTGTTTGTATCATTTGCACTGATCCTCATCACGCAAGTTTATCGATTAGGGTTTCATTAAATTTCATACTCTCTGAATTTGAATTAATAAGAAGTTACTACTGAATTAGTGCCAAGTGATTTCCTAATTGTTGGGGTGAGGATTGTTACTAATCATTAGTCTAACAGGGTGGCCGCAGGTCAGGGAAAACCTGAAAATCAGGGAAAAATTAAGGGAATTTTGTTGGTTCGGGAAAGTTAAGGAAAAGTCAGGGATTTTGAAGAAACAAGAACATTGCAAAAGTCAGGGCATTTCTGTAAGAAACACTTTCAGTAACTGTCAAGAATAATCCACTGACGAATTCTGGTCTATACCTATTTCTGAAATTTCTTGAATTCTTTTGAAATCTTTCAGGGTATTTTAAAATATTCCAAACCGTTTTTAATAGATTTTAATAACTTGAAGGGATTTCAAAAGATTTTGAAGATTTGTGGGTATTTTTTAAAATTGCAAAAAAAATTTCAAGAGCTCTAAACAATTTCAAGGAATTTGAAATATTTTAGAGTATTTAAAAATATTTCAAGAAATTTTACATTGATTTCAGTAATTCAATGGGATTTCAAAGGATGAAATATTTCAAGGTATTTGAAGGGGTTTCAAAAGATTTCAAAAACATTAGGATATTTTTCAAAAGTCCCGGAAATTTGCAGTTTATTTCAGTAATTTAATGGGGTTTCCAAGCATTTTAAATATTTTAGGGCGTTTTATTAAAAGATTCTGAGAAATTTTTTATCGATTTCAATAATTTGAAGGAATATCAAAGGATAATAAAGATTTCAGGGTATTTTTCTTCAAAATTCCAAGATATTATCAAGAGCTCTAAACAATTTCAAGGGGTTTAGAAAGATTTTAAACATTTTAAGGTATTTAAAAATATCCAGAGGAATTTTCAATTGATTTCAGTAATTTAATGAAATTTGAAAGGAATTTCAAAGGACTTGAAATATTCTAGGGTATTTTAAAATATTTCAAGACATTTTGAATTGATTTCAATAATTCTATGAGATTTCAAAGGATTTGAAATATTTCAAGGTATTTAAATGGATTTCAAAGGTTTTTAAAGAATTTATGGTATTTTTCAAAAGCCCAAGAAATTTTAAGTTTATTTCAGTAATTTAATGGGATTTCAAAGCATTTGAAATATTTTAGGGAGTTTTATTAAAAGGTACTGAGAAATTTTTAATCGATTTCAATAATTTGAAGGAATATTAAAGGATAATAAAAATTTCAGGGTGTTTTTTTTTTCAAAATTCCCAGAGATTATCAAGAGCTCTAAACAATTTCAAGGAATTTAGAAAGATTTTAAAGGATTTTAAATATTTTAAGGTATTTAAAAATATTCAGAGGAATTTTCAACTGATTTCAGTAATTTAATAGAATTTCAAAAGAATTTCAAAGGGCTTGAAATATTTTAGGGTATTTTGAAATATTTCAAGAAATTTTAAATTGATTTCAGTAATTCAATGGGATTTCAAAGGATTTGAAATATTTCAAGGTATTTGAAGGGGTTTGAAAATATTTCAAAGACATTAGGGTATCTTTAAAAGTCCCAGAAATGTTAAGTTTATTTAAGTAATTTAATGGGATTTCAAAGCATTTGAAATATTTTAGGGCGTTTTATTAAAAGATTCTGAGAAATTGTTAATCGATTTCAATAATGTGAAGGAATATCAAAGGATAATAAAGGTTTCAGGGTATTTTTTTCAAAATTCCAAGAGATTATCAACAGCTCTAAACAATTTCAAGAGATTTAGAAAGATTTTAAAGGATTTTAAATATTTTAAGGTATTTAAAAATATTCAGAGGAATTTTGAACTGATTTCAGTAATTTAATGAAATTTCAAAGGAATTTCAAAAGACTTGAAATATTTTAAGGTATTTTAAATTATTCCAAGACATTTTAAATTGATTTCAGTAATTCTATGGTATTTCAAAGGATTTGAAATATTTCAAGGTATTTGAAGGTATTTCAAAGGATTGTAAAGAATTTAGGGTATTTTTCAAAAGTCCAAGAAATTTTCAGTTTATTTCAGTAATTTAATGGAATTTCAAAGGACTTGAAATGTTGTAGGGTATTTAAAAATATTTCAAGACATTTTAAATTGATTTCAGTAATTCTATGATATTTCAAAGGATTTTAAATATTTCAAGGTATTTGAAGGGATTTCAAAAGATTTAAAAGACATTAGGGTATTTTTCAAAAGTCCCAGAAGAATCAGATTATCAAGAGAAAGATTTTAAAGGATTTTAAATATGTTAAGGTATTTAAAAATATTCAGAGGAATTTTCAATTTATTTCAGTAATTTAATGGAATTTGAAAGGAATTTTAAAGGACTTGAAATATTTTAGGGTATTTTAAAAGATTAACAGAAAATTTCAATTGCTATAATTAATTTCATGAAATTTCAAAGTATTTGAAACAATTTGTGGCAATTTAGAAGATTCCAAGGAATTTTCAATTTCTTTAAGTAATTTAATGGGATTTCGAAGGATTTGAAATATTTCTGTTCTAAATTCCAAAAAATTTTGAAGAGCTTTAAACAATTTTGAGGGATTTTGAAAGATTTTAAATAATTTGAAATATTGTGGGATATTTCAAAAGATTCCAAGAAATTTTTAATGGATTTCAATAATATGAAAGGATTTCGAAGGATTTTAAAAGATTTTAGGGTATTTTTCCAAATTCTAAGGAATTTTAAAGGGCTCTAAAAAATTTCAAGGGATTTCAAAAGATTTGAAATGTTTTAGGGTATTTTGAAGGATTCCAAGAAATTTGCAAATAATTTAAATAATTTAATGGGGCTTAGAAGGATTTAAAATATTTTAGAAACGTTGTTTTGAAGGGTTTCCAAATGATTCAAAATATTTTACGGGATCATATAATATTTTTGTGGATTCAAAGAATTTATTCATGGTATACACGCTATCGAATTCAGGTCTATACCTATTTCTGAATTTTATTGAATTCTTTTGAAATATTTTGGGGTATTTTAAAAGATTCCAAAAAATTTTCAATAGATATTGATCACTTGAAAAGAATTCAAAGAATTTTAATGATTTTAGGGTATTTCTAAAAATTCCAAGGCACTTTCAAGGGCTCTAAAAAATTTAAAGGGATCCAAAAGATTTGAAAGGAATTTGAATACTTTAATGTATTTTCAAAGATTTCAAAGCATTTTTCATCATTCAGTGATTTTAAGGGATTTTAAAAGCTTTCAAGGTATTTTAATAGTTTCCAGGATTTCAGGAAATATCATATTTCATAGACTTTCACGGGATTATATAATATTTTGAAGGATTTAAAAAAATTTATTCGCAAGAAGTGAGGGATTTCATAGGGTTTCACAGATTTGAAGAGATTTTCAACTATTTGTTGCAATTCATTTCTAATTTACCCTAAATTATTATTAATTTATCCTGAATTCTTTTAAATTCTTTTGTATTGTATGAAATCCTCTTTAATTTTTTTAATTTACTTGAATTCTTCTAAATTCATTTGATGCTATGCAATTTAATAGATTTAGAAAAAAAATTTGTTTTGTTTAAATCATCTTGAAGTCTTTTAAACTCACACTGAATTCTTAGGCATTTGATAAAATTCTTTTGAATTCCCTTGAATTTTTCTAAAATCATTTCAAACTTACTGAATTCAATAAATTTTTTCATATATTTTTATTGTTTTCAATTCACTTGCATGTTTCTTAATTCACCTTGAATTTTTATGAATTTTATCGAATTCTACTTATTATTTCCCTTAAATTTCTCTCAATTCACTCAAATTTATTGCAATCAATGGAATTCTTTAGATTATTAAAATTTTTTCCAATTCATTCCAATTATTTTGAATTTAACTCGAATTATTTTGAAGTTTGAATTAGTTTAAATATTACTGGTCAGGAAAAATGAAAAAGTAGTCGGTGAAAAATCAGGGAAAAGTCAGAAAATTTTGAAAATTAAGTTTTGCGGCCACCTTGATTAGTAGACTATTACTAATTCACTATAAGATTGTTCCTAATTTAATTTAGTAAACAAAATTTGCTAATAAAGTGAATTAATAATAATATGATTCTAAATTAGTAATTTTTTCATCATTATTAGCAACAATGATGCCAAGGAATTTACTAATTGATGTAGTCAGGATTGTTACCAATCAATAATAGAAAATGACTGATTTACTGTAAGATTGTTTCTAATTCAATTTATTAAACAAAATTTTTTACCAAAGTGAATAGTGTCAATATTAACATTATTAACAATATTCTAACTAAATTAGTAATTGTTTAATTATTAATATTTACAATGATTACTAAAGCAAGTAGTAAACGACTTGTAATATAAGCTTCACACTAATTTAGATTTAGAGAGTATATTCTAAATATCATCTCACATTTATTTTGAAAATTGACTTAAAAAAACCGCTAAAAAATGTTAATTTGAAGAAAAATTAAAAAAATAGTTTTCACTTTTTATTCGTGCATTTAAGATTGGGTTTCAGTACTATTTTTCCATTTCAACGCTCATAGCTTCGAGACAAACCGATCGATTTGGACGTTCATGAACTCATTTTTAATATAATTAAAATAGACCAAGAGACAATAAGCGTAATACATACTTTTAAATAATACAGTAGGGTGTGTCAAGTATTTTTTTATTTCACGCCTTAATCTTTTTTCAAATGGTGAAATACCTATGAATATGCGCCGAAAAATGTCGCGAATAATAATCAAATATGATTTGGAAATCAATAGACAACACGAACAAACATTTTCAAATAAAAACCACCCCTATGCTCAAATTTAAAAATGAAAATTTTGAAGCGCTTTAATTTTTAATCTAACTTTTTAATTTTTCGATCATTTTTTTTCTGAAATTTTGGTGTCAGCTCTGATATGTAACTTCTTAGTTAATTTATAAAAACTATAATCAAAATATAATTTCAATGTAATGGATTTTATTAAAATAGAGAATAAAGAAGTAAACTGTAAAGCTAATTTTAAGATTTATTATCATCTGAGAGGTATTTAATTATCACTTTCGTAATTCGGTGGTCATTGGAATTATCTTTGAACTCTAAACTTTCATTCAAATTTCAATTTCATGTACTCCCCCACATCGTAATTAATTCGAGAAATTTCATGTCCAAATATAAAAAATAATACAAAATATAAATTAAAAAATTTATTTTTCCGTTACCCTTTTCATAAAATTAATGAAGTAATATATAAATAATAAGAGGAATTGATATCAACATTATGAATGCTTTTTTTATTTATACGATGGGGACAGTCAGCTTTTAAACTTCTGCAATAATCTCAATCATAAACACCTTGGATTACATTTTTATGCAGCTTTCGTACGCTTCCATTTATTTATATCACAACCATAAACTTTTTCACCTAATTCTGCAAAAAAATCGCACCGATTTTTTATTCTTGTTTCACTAACTATTACAAAAAAAGCATGTCGCATCATTATTTTCGTATCACTCTTCATTTTCAAGATAAGTATGACTCCACAAGAAACGTATCAATGAAAATGGCCAGTGATAAAAAGCTCGTCACTGCATATTTTACAATTCGTTTCAATGTTCAGTGGAATATTAAAAAGAAAAAAAAGCAAGATTAGACAGTTCGTGTTCTTTTTCCAGCACGAGACCCGGTGATAATCGAGAGGAGCAACCTCGTTAATATCTCGAAACTAATCGTCAAGGAACTTATCGAAACATCCTTAAAATATGGAAGAATGCTTGACTCCGATCACATGCCTCTCCAGCACTTTTTCATTGTTTTAGAACATGTTCTCAGGCATGGTCTTCGGCCGAAAAAGGTAAAAAAGTTCCTCAAAATTGACTCCTGTCAATTATCTCTGGAATTCGGGCACTTAACGCCTTAATTTTCAGGGTCTTCTTGGGCCGAAGAAGGAACTCTGGGATATTCTTCAACTGGTTGAGAAATATTCCCCTGAAGCACAAGACATGACTTCTAGTATTCGTGATCTCCCCACAGTTAGGTACATATTTTCAAGATTTTTTAAAAAAAGTACGACACCGGATCCCATTTTGTTAGGTTCGGGACAAAAGTGAATATGTATTTTTTCTCATAAGAATGACATGGAAAAAAACATATTTTTGTTAATTCCCTCCAATACTTTGATCATCGTATCATAATATCATAGTATCATTCATCATAATCATCTCATGAAAATTCTTCAAGAAATGCGAATTCTTTATTAGACCAATTCCATTTCAAATCAGGCAGAGAAGTCCGGCTTAGAGTTTCAGAATGATTTGTTGAAAATGAAGGAGCGTATATTTCACAGTTTAATAAATTTTTTTTTATTTGTTACGATCATTTGAGGATTACCCGCGAATTCTGAATAACTGACACAAAGTTTTTTCAAAATGCAGTATTTTCCGAACGAGCATAGGTATTTGAGATTTTCTTTTTTATTCGGCTCTTTTAAGGCTCTTAAAACGACCCGGGCTTTCGATAGATCCACAATACATCTACAAAAATGCATTGTTTAATGTTATTTCAACCACATGATCTAAAGGCAATTATACCGGCCGGAACAGAGAGATTTTTTCGAAAAATGTTCTTGTTTTTTATTTGTAATTGAAAATTGAGTGTTTTTTTTCGCTGTAAAATGCAACATGCTAGCTATTGTGTATGTCGGGCTGCAGTCACCCGTTATAGTTTCAAGTCGCATAATATCTGCAAAAAGCGTGTTTTCGTCACTTAGAGTAATATAATAATATAATAATATAATAATATAATATAGTAATATAATATAATAATATAATAT
>JAABKJ010012318.1:0-10546 GCA_011634705.1 Andricus grossulariae
AAAAAAATGTATTTTCTCACCAAAAAGACAAATTGTTAACAAAATACATATATTTTCTACCAAATAGTTGAATTTTTAACTAAAAAAGATCAATTTTCAACTAAAAATTGAGTAGTTTAATTTTAAATAAAAAAAATTAATTATAAATAAAATGAAAACGAATTCTCTACAATGCAGTTGAATTTTCAACCTGAAAATACCAATTTTTACCAAAAATAGTAATAGTTGATATTTAAACAAAAAAAGTTGAATTTTAAACAAAATGCTTGGATCCTCAACTAAAACAGACTAATTTTCAAAAATACAGTTACCTTTTTAACGAAAAAAATGTATTTTCTCACCAAAAAGACAAATTGTTAACAAAATACATATATTTTCTACCAAATAGTTGAATTTTTGACCAAGAGGATTAATTTTCTATAAAAATACGATTTTTCAAAGAAAATATATGAATTTTCAAGCATAAATCGATTATTTAAATTTTCAGCAAAAAAAAAAAAAAATTAATTTTAAATAAAAAGAAAACGAATTTTCTACAAGACTGTTGAATTTTCAAGCTAAAAAAGACGAATTCTCTATAATACAATTGAATTTTGAACACAAAATGTAATAGTTGATATTTAATTCAAAAAGGAAGAATTTTCTACAAAGTTCTTGAATTTTCAACTAAAGCAGATTAATTTTCAACCATACAGTTACATTTTTAACCAAAAAAATTGATCTTCTCCCAAAAAGACATACACATATTTACATATACATATATTTTCTACTAAATAGTTAAATTTTTAACCAACAGGATTAATTTTCGATTAAAAAGACGATTTTTAAAAGAAAATAAATTAATTTTCAACCAAATAGTTGAATTTTCAACTAACAAATACGAATTTTCAAGAAAAAATCGAACAGTTAAATTTTAAGTTAAAAAACTATTTTCAATAAAAAGAAAAGGAATTTTCTGCAAGACTTGAGTTTTCAAGCCAGATAGACGAATTCTCTACAAAACAACCTAAAAATACTAATTTTTACCAAAACTAGTAATAGTTGATATTTAACAAAAAGACTAATTTTCAATAAAATTCTTGAATTATCAATTAAAGCAGATTAATTTGTAACCATACAGTTACATTTTTAACCAAAAAAATTGATTTTCTCCCAAAAAGACGAATTCTTAACAAAATACATATATTTTATACTAAATAGTTAAATTTGTAACCAACAGGATTAATTTTCGATCAAAAAGACGATTTTTAAAAGAAAATAAATTAATTTTCAACCAAATAGTTAAATTTTCAACTAAAAAAGATCAATTTCAATAAAAAAGTCGAGTAGTTAAATTTTCAGTTAAAACAATTTTCAATGAAAAGAAAATGAATTTTCTACAAGACTGTGTCGAATTTTAAACCAATTTTTCAAAAAATGTAATAGTTAATATTTAAACCAAAAATACTTCAAATTTTAAATAAAAAACAGTTGAATATAACCAAAAAAGATGAATTTCTAACAATACAGTTACATTTTTAACCAAAAAAATTAATTTTCTACCAAAAGAAAAATGAATTGTCAACCAGATACATATATTTTCCACCAAATAGTTAAATTTTCAAACGATAAGATTAATGTTGTACCAGACAAGACAATTTTTTAACAAAATACATCAATTTTCAACCAAATAATTGAATTTTTTACCGGGAAGACGAATTTTCAACATAATAAATACATTATTAACGAAATAGTTAAATTAATAATATAATAAAAATAAATATTTTGAGCAATGGATGTGATGTTAGTCCACAATGATACTTTATTAATTTTTAGTTGGATTTAAGCAATAAAGATGAATTTTCAATAAAATACTTGAATCCTCAACCAAAACTGATTAATTTTCAACCAAAAAAATGAACTTTTAACCAAGAAGATTAATTTACTACCCAAAAAGGACACATTTTCAACAACATACATCAATTTTCAACCAAATAGTTAAATTTTCTATCAAATTTCAAAATATTTTAATTTGTAATAAAAAACAGTTGAATTGAACAAAAAAAAAAACTAATTTTTGACAAAAAAGTTCAATTTACAACCGAAAAATGTGCATTTTCTACCAAAAATAAGCATTTGCTATAAAAATAATAATTTTCGACAAAAATAAGAATTTTCTACAAAAATAATTGATTCTTCAACACAAAAAAGACGAGGAGTTAATTTTCAACTTCTAAAGATCAGTTTTCTAATAAAAATGGAATAGCCACATTTTCAGTCAAAAAAATTCATTTAATAGTTGCATTTTCAACTCAAAAAATGAATTTTCAACCAAATAGATGAATTTTCCACTAAGAAGATTAAATGTTTTGCAAAAAAGATAAATTTTCGAGAGAAAAAAATGGAATAGTTAAATTTTCAGATAAAAAAATTAATTTTTATTCAAAAAATTATAATTTTCAATCAAAAAAATAAATTTTCAACCAAAAAGATTAATTTTGAACAAAATACATGAATTTTGAACCAAATTTTGAATTTTTATAGGAATTTTCAATCTAATAGTTAAATTTTCAACAACAAAAAATGAATTTTTAAACAAAAAGGTGAATTAGTTACCAAGAAGATTAATATTCTACCGCAAAAGACAAATTTTCAACAAAATAAATGAATTTTCAACAAAATAGTTAAATTTTTTACCAAACAGATGAATTTTCCGCCAAGAAGAAAATTTTATGATTGATTGATTATTTTCTTTAATTAAAAATAAATTTCGTTTAACAACTAAATTGTAACAAAACTATTTTTGAAAACTTATAAAAGACGAAAATTATATTGAATATTTAAATTATAATTAAATTTCTATCAGAAAAGATAAATTTTCGACGAAAAATAGAATAGTTCAATTACCAGCTAAAAAAATTAATTTTTAATAAAAAAATCGAATTTTCAATCAAAGGAATGAGTTTTCAACCAAATTTGTAATTTTTTAAGGAATTTTCAACCTAATAGTTAAATGTTTAACCAAAGAAATGAATTTTGAACCAAAAAGGTGAATTAGTCACCAAGAAGATTAATATTCTACCGCAAAAGACAAAGATTCAACAAAACACAGAAATTTTCAACCAAATAGCTGAATTTTCAAGTGAAGATAAATGTTAAACCAAACTTGGAATAGTTAAATTTTCAGTTAAAAAAATTCATCTTTACAAAAGATAAATTTTCAACAAAATAGTTACATTTTTAAGTAAATAAAGTAATTTTCAACTAAATAAATGAATCTTCAAGATGAATTTTCTACCAGAAAAAGACAAATTTTCGACAAAATAGATGAATTTTCAACAAAATAGTTAAATTTTCAACCAAACAGATGAATTTTGAACCAAGAAGATGATCAAATAAGACAAATTTCGACAAAAAATAGAATAGTTAAGTTTTCATTAAAAAAAATTAATTCTCTACCAAAAGCCATGAATTTTTACACAAAAAAAAATGATTTTTTAAAGGAATATTCAACCAAACATCAAATAGTTAAATTTTTAGTTAAAACAATTAATTTATGAAAAAAAAGTTTTTTCAATTAGTTGTATTCTTAACCAAAAAAGGTTTTTCAGTCCCTATTTACGATTAGCGAAAATATTGAAAATTGAATTAAATCGTTATATTTTTAATAGAATAATAATAGAATTTTTAATAGAATTAGCAAAAATTAACCATTTGTGGCAAGTTTTGGATTTCAAAATAATTATTCAAATGTAAATAATGCAATGAACATATAGAACAATGGTGATTTTTCATTTATTGTAAAAATACTATTTTTACTGTTATTTAAAAATTAAGTTACTTGTGCTCATGACAAATATAAATTGTATCACACGAGTTTGACACTGTTTTAAAATTTGTGATAAAGCGAATAAACATTTTTTTTTTCAGCCAAGTCCGAGGTTTGCATTCATTCCAATTCTCCTGCGGGTTTTCTTCATACCACTCTTCTTGGTTTGCAACTATCAAGCGAAGATATCGGATGTATTGGTGGAGAGAACGATTCCATTATTAATTACGAATGATTGGATTTACTTGGTAATCGCCATTGCCATGGGACTCACGAGTGGATACTTTTCTTCCATATCCATGATGTATTGTTCCAGGTATGGAAAAAATTCTGCTAGTATTAAAATTTTCTTTATAATTTTGAATCTGCAGATAAATAATTCGAAAGAAACTTATCAGAAAAATGATTAATTTTCAACTAAACAGTTAAATTTTTTACTAAAAATATTAACTTTCTACCAAGAAGATTAATTTTCTACGAGAAAGATTTAATTTTCAACAAAATACATGAAATTTCGATAAAACAATAGAACCAAATATAAAATAGTTCAATTTTACAGTTAAAGAAATTAATTTTCAACTAAAAAAAAAGATAAGTTTTCAACGAATTTTCTACCAAATACTTTAATTTTGAAGTTATAAAGGACACATTTTCAACCAAAAATGGAATAGTTAAATTTTTAATTAGGAAAATTAATTTTTGACAAAAAAACGAAGAGGATAGATTTGATATGAAAAAATAACAATTTTCAACAAACTGTCTAAATTTACAAAAGTTTCAATTAGAAAATATCAATTTTCAATTCAAAATATCAATTCAAAATAAACAAAAAAAAAACAATTTTCTACCAAAAAGATGGATTTTTAACAAAATACATGAATTTTCGATAAAACAATTGAATTTTGAACTAATAAAGATTAATATTGAATCAAAAATAAAAAATTAAAATTTTGCAGTTAAAAAAATTATTTGTCATCTAAAAAATTCTAAGTTTTCAACGAATTTTCTGTCAAATAGTTGAATTTTTAACTTATAAAGGACAAATTTTTAACCAAAAATGGAATAGTTCAATTGTTAACAAAAAAAAAACGAAGTTTCTACAAAATACATGAATTTTCACCCAAATTGTTGAAGTTTGAAGCGAAAAAGAAGAATTATCTACAAAACAGTTTAATTTTTAATCCGAAAATATGATTTTTCAATTAAAAAGTCAATTTTCTACTGAATAGTTAAATTTGAAAATAAGAGTTCAATTTATAACCGAGTATTTAAATTTTCTATCAAAATAGTTGCATTTTCAAAGAAACATGAATTTTTAACAAAAAATTTAACTTTAAACAAGAAAATGAATTTGCTACCAAAAAAGATGAATTTCCAATTAAAAAAATGAATTTTCAACCAAATAATTGAAGTTTTAACTAGAAAAGGTCAATTCTCAGAAAGGAAAAAGAATTTTCAACAAAATAGTTAAATTTTCAACCAAGGAGATGAATTTTCAACTAAAATGTTGAATAAAAATAAATGAATTTTTAACAAGAGTTAAAAATTTAACAAAGTTGTTTAATTTTCTATCAAATCGTTACATTTTTAACAAAAATGATTATTTTTCCACCAAGAGAATAGATTTGCTACCAAAAAATAAGAATTTAAAAAAAAAATACCTAAATTTACGAGGAAATAGTTGAATTTTTAATTAGAAAATATCAATTTTCAAAACAAACCAAAAAACAATTTCCAACAAAATAGTTAAATTTTAAATCAAGGAGATGAATTTTGAATTAAAATTATGAATATTTAAAAAAAAAAAATTTTCAACAAAAGAGTTCAACGTGCAACCAAATAGATGAATTTAAAAAAAATAGATGATTTTTCAACTAAAAATGGAACAGTTGAATTTTTAATTGAAATAATAAATTTTAAACCAAGAATTAAACAAATTTTCAACAAAAAATTAAATTTTTAACAAAATATTAGAATTTCAAACCAAATTTTTAGTAGAATTTTTAACCACAAAAGTTACATTTTCAACAAAAAAGTTAATTCTAAGCCGAATTTTCACTGAAAATGAAGAATTTTAAATAAATAAAGAGATTAATTTAACAAAATAATTGAATTTTCAACAGAATAATTAAATTTGAAAAAGAATAGTTTAATTTTTAACCAAATAGTTGAATTTTCAACTATCAACATAAGTTTTCGAAATTCTCTGATTTTTCCTTGACCAATTTTTTATTTTCCCTGTCCATTAACATTAAAATACCAGCAGTTTAATCTTGTAATATTTTTAACACAAAATCTTTTATAAACGGCATAAAACGATATTTCATATACAAATTTAAAAATTTCAAATTTATTTATTTATTTTTAACAAAAAAATGACTTTTCTACTATAAATCATGAGTTTTTAACAAAATGCCTGCATTTTGAACAAAATAATTTAATTTCTCAACAAAATAATTGAATTTTCAACCTAAAAAGATGAATTTTCAACAACCAAAGATTTTACAGTCATAAAAGAAAAAAAAGTTCACCTAAATTGTTGATCCTTTAAGCCAAGACGAGTTTTCTATGCAAAAATTGAATTTTCAATTAGAAAATATGAATTTTCACCAAAACATTAATTTTTAAAAACATAGGTAAATTTTCAATCAAAGAGATAAACCTTCTTTCAAAAAAAGAAAAAAAAATCAACAAAGTAATTCAACTTTTACCCACCCAGTGGAATTTTCAATTAAAAAAGATCAATTTTCAACAAAATAGTTAAACTTTCAACCAAAGAGATGAATTTTCAACTAAAAATAATGACTCTTCAACAAAATATGAATTTTAAACAAGTAAATTTTCTATGAGATAGTTGAATTTTTAACCAAAAAGGATGACTTTTTAACAAAATTGTTCAATTTTCAAACAAATAATAAAATTTATAACTAAAAAGTTAATCTTCAAGAGAAAGAATTTGCACAAAAAGAAGAAATATAAATATAAATACAAGGCAAATAAATTGCTAAAAAGAATGTTATATCAGGATTACCGCGAAACTTCATTTTAAAAATTCACTAATTTTTCCCTGAATAATTTTCGTTTCCCCCCACCATTAATAATTAAATACCAAAATCGAAAACTTGTAGCATTTTAAACCTAGAAGTTTTTATAAACGGAATAAAACAATTTCAAATTTTTTATAAGAAATGTTATATTTTTAAATAATTTTCAATAATTTTTCAATTATTTCTGCCATTCAAGAATTTATTTTTTAAAATTGGATATACTTAGGTCGTTGGGAATCCATTCACAGTGATATAAAAAAGGCAGAAAAAAATATAATTAGTTAAATACACAATTTTAATATGTTTAACATTGTTCTCATAAATATTTCTTTCTAAGATTTGTCATTTCTTCCTTACTATAAATAATACTTTCAATGTAAATTTAAAACTAGACTCTTTAGTAGAGGAGAGTAAAAATGCTAAAATTAATCGAATCGTTTGAGCTGAAGGGATAGCAATTTGTGGGTCGACAACCAAAATAAGTAAAGAAAAAAATTTTGAAATCGGTTAATACCTTCTGTTCTTTTTTAAATTTACAATGTTAAATTATAAAAATTCAAAAATAAATTTGCCCTTATTTAGAATTTTTCGAAAATGTACAAAAACATGTTTTTTGGATTGATTCGAACCTGAAATTTCTTCAACTTGAACCAAAGAAACATGTTATTATTTTTTATTCATGGGAAATATTTTTTTTCGTGGTGTATATAGCGTCCCAAAATCACAAAAAATATACGCAATCCCGAAAATATTAAATCGCGACCAAAGTTTTTTCCGAAAAAGCAAAATGGTCAAATGTTTCTTTCGTTCAAGCTGAATAAATTTCCGATTCTACATATTAAACTTTTTTTTAAATGTGTGCATACGACTCAATAAAAAAAAATCTTTTTGCACATTTTCAAAAAATTGTTATTGAACAAAAAATTTATGTTTAAATTTCGTAATTTTTTTATTATTGTTCACTAGTAAAAGCTGTGAATATAACAAATTCACAATAATTTTTTAAACAATGGGAAAAATTCATAAATAATTTATTTAAGTGCTATAATTGCTTTAATAATTATTCAATAATGGGTCCACTTACTAATTTTAGAGAATTTTCCGCGTAATTCAAATATTGTATTTCAAGAAAAAAGGGGAAGACTCTGCACCCTGTAAAATTCAAAAATTTGAAATTTATTCTGCTTGACAGTTATTTAAAGTTATAGAAATTCCCTGACTTTTGCGAGATTTTTTTTCTAAATCTCTGACTTTTTCCTGACTTCTCTGCAATTACTGTTAGTTATTTGTTAAATTTGCAAATTTTCAAAAAAAAAGTACGGTTCCTCATCAGGAAACCTTATTTTATCGAAATGAAAATAATTTATCGATTAAAAATGTTGTTACAGAGTTGTGGAGTCTCGATACGCATCAACGGCTGGAATGTTCGGAGCAGCTTCCCTCGTAACTGGAATCGTTGCTGGTCTGATGTTTGCACGAGTAATGCCATATTTGCTGGGCTGGTCGATTTTTAAGACTAACTGAAGATTGATGTTGCAAATTAGTTAAATTTTACCCTAAAGTTCACGTAACTCGAGCTGAAGACGACTCGAGTTGATCAATATAAATAAGTACCTACAAGTTTCTGATAATCCGATTTTAAAGAATTGTAATAATCGACCAGTTTTGCAAAGCCTTTGCCTCCCAGACTTTGAGAGCATTTTAAAGTCAAGTCCAGTTAGCCAAGATGACTGAGAATGTTGAATGAAAATAGTTGGCTGTCTCGTGAGCGAAAAGCGGGAAAAAACTAATTTGCAAGTCGGACCAAAACGCCTTAAATATACAGGAATATTGAGTCTTCTCCTCGGAGGATTGCATCCTCTTTTTTAATATAATTAACGCAAAGCCGCTTAAAAATGCACAAGATTCAAAGAAAAAGAAAAGAAACGAATTATCCTGTACAATGTACTATGTACATTCACCACAATGTTTTACATTTATATCCACTGTTGAGATGATTGACTGTCTGTTATATTATAGAGAATGAGGAGATTTAGGACGTTTTGTTGCAGTTATTACTAAGAAATTTTACATCGTTACTGGACTTTTTATACCGTCACTTTTTTATATTTCTTAGTCTCACAATCAGTTGAGGAGGATTAGTGAGTTTCTGCTGTTTGTGAATTGCTAATATTAATTACTGCAAGTCCTATTGCAAATTACTGATGCGCTTATGAATCATACGTAAAATCGTATCATTATACATACTTTTTTAACCATTTTAGCAAACTGATTAATTATTTTTCTTGTGTAGATGTAGACTATATTTTTAAACTATATTTTTAACTTACTTGCGTCGAGACAAGACTTTTAGTTCTCTCCTTTAGAGAATTGTTTATTTTTAATTGTAATGAGCCCGCCGATGCCTAGTTATAAATGTACATCGAGGGTGTCTACTCACCTGGAAAACCTGCATTGTCAGGGAATTTGTATGTACCTGGAAAAACCCGGAAATGTCAGGGAGTTTTTTTTAAGCCAGGGAATTTGTTCGAAAAAGCGTTTAAATTTTTTCGAAAACGCGTTAAAATTTTTTTTTAATTCGTAATATAAAATTAAATACCAGTGTTTCTTTATTTATCAGAGTAGCTTTACATTACGGGATTTAACTACTTTGTGGGGAATTAATTTTGTTTAATGAAAATTTAACTATGTATTTTGTTGAAAATTTAACAGTTTGGAATTTTTTCTTCCTCTTGACAATTCAACTACTTGGTTGAAAGGTTGACTCTTTTATGAAAAATTAATGTTGTTTGTTTAAAAATTCATCATTTTAATTGAAAATTATTCTTTTTGGTTAAAAATTTAATTATTTTGTCGAAAATTAACTTTTGTAACTGAATATTTAAACGTTCTTGTAGAATATTCGTCTCTTTCGTTGAACATTACCTTTTTAAATTGAGAATTTACCTATTCAATCTTTGACTGAAATTTCATCTTTTTGGTTTAAAATTAAACTATTTTAGTTGAAGATTCATAATTTTAGTTGAAAAATCATCACTTTGGTTCAAAATTTAAATATTCTCTGTAAAATTCGTTTTTTCATTGTCAAAAATTAATTTTTTAAACAGAAAATTTAACTATTCCATTTTCGGTTGAAAATTGATATTTTTTAGTTCAAAATTCAACTATGTGGTTGAAAAATCATGTATTCTATTGAAAATCCGTTTTTTTGTTGCTCATAATTAATTTTTTGCAACTGAAAATTTAACTATTCCATTTTTCCATTTTTTTGTCGAAAATTCAATTATTTGGTAGAAATTCATGTAATTTGTTAAAAATTCGTATTTTTGGTAGAAACTTCATCTTCTTATTATCTTAGTTAAAGATTCATCATTTTAGTTGAAAATTCATCACTTTGGTTGAAAATTTAACTATTATATTAAAAATTCGTTTTTGTTTTGTTGAAAATTAATTTTTCAACTGAAAATTTAAGTATTCAATTTTTGATTGAAAATTATCTTTTTTTAGTTCAAAATTCATCTCTTTGGCTGAAAGTTTAACTATTTTGTTGGAAATTCTTTTTTTTTTGGTTTATAATTAATTTTTTAAACTGAAAATTGAACTGTTCCATTTTTGGTTGAAAATTGAACTGTTCCATTTTTGGTTGAAAATTGATCTGTTTCAGTTCAAAATTTAACTATTTGGTAGAAAA
>JAABKJ010012319.1:0-10546 GCA_011634705.1 Andricus grossulariae
CTAAGGCCATGTGTGGATGAAAAGCAGTTGTCCGATAATGATATTGTGTCGAAATTATTTTTGGTATTCTCCAACATTAAGTACAAGTGATAATGAAAGAAAACTTGAGGACAGGACGTTTTAAAGAAAATTATAATTAAAAAAGTATATAGTTTACAGAGTTAGTGAGTGGACGAAACGCAGCTGTCTGTTAAGAGAATTAAGTTGAAATTTTTTTTGGTATTGTTTGACATCATGTACAAATAATTAGTGAATAAAAATTCACCAACCAGGCGTTTAAATGGAAATCATAATGTTTAGAGAGAATGATAAAAAATCTGTATAAAACCTTGCATATGATTTTCATCAAATTCCTGGATCAAATTAATCAACTGGTATTTACTGAAAATTAATAAATATCGACTTATCAGGTCATTTCAAAAGCTCATAGCAGATTTTTCCAATATATTATAGATGTCGGTCATTCCAGGAATCTTGGGCTGCTTTTGAATGAACTTTTTTTTTTTGCTCAATGTGGAATGAGTACAATATTCCTAAATAAGATGGTCCGAATGAGAATTGATTAAATAAACACAAGGAAGTGGTTTTTTTTCATGAAAGCCCGAAAAATTGATTTAATTTTCATCTACGAATCTTCAGAGAATATGTATAAGAAAATCATATAATCAGTATTCAAAGTGCTCTAAAAATTTTCACAATGATTTTTTCTGTATATCGAATAATGTAGCCTATTTTATTTCAATTATTATTATGACGTTATAATATAATTATTGCATCATGTAAAAGCATATAATATATTATTCTGGCAGTAATTAAGTAAAAAAATTACTTTATCAATTTCAACAACTTTAAAAGAATATTAAATATAGTTCTGACAGTTTTAGTTATTATCGAAATAAAAATATCCCGATAGAATATACTCCTCGTAATAAAATTGACGGAATCATTGATAAATTAAAATTATGCTAAACAAAATCAAATTGTTTTAATAACGAATAAATTATGAAATAATAAATCTGTTAATTATATAACAGTATTTTATTATTTATTTCATTATTAAATGAATTTTTAATTGCTTAAATTCGAAAACCTTCCTGTGTAAAATTTTTTATAGTTTTGGATATTTAATACTTTCGGCAATTTTATTCCGGAAATAATCTGTTATCGGCGATTTTGAAATTCTGTAATATTATAAATCATAAGTGAATTTATTATTTAGGAATTTTTAGTAGGCGGAGATTTTAAAACTCCGCAAATTCCCTATTTTGAATATGTTGTTGTTTAGGTATTTTACAGAGTCATGAATTTCATTTTCTCGGATTTTTCAGCGCTCCTCAAAATGTAGATTTTTGAAGATTTTGATTAAAATATTAAGAAGTTTTTCGACAAGTTAAAGAGGTTTCAAGAGAATGACCAACTTTTCTGAAAAAATATAAAAAAAATTTGGTTTTTATTCCAATAAATTAATTTTGAGCTAATATTCAAGATGATTCAAAAACGTTTGAAGAGATTGCTAAAATTTGAAAGATATCCAAAAATTTTGAAAAAATATGGAAAATAATAAAAATTTTGAAGATTTGAAATAATTCAGAAGCTTTTTAAAATTTTTCAAATGTTTCAAGATAATAACAAGGAATAATTGTGATACCAAAACATTTGAAAAAAATAACATAACATGATTGTTTTGCAATATTTCCTTCTTGAGCTAGAAAAATTTGAAAAAATTCAAATTTTCGTAACAAGGAGTTGAAACTTTTTTTGCTATTGACCGACAATAAAAACGAGTAATTAGTGAAAGAACGTCCTAGAACCGGGCGTTGAAAAGAAATTTTATTTTTTAATATTGTCCTGCAGCTTTCAGAATGTGTGGGTAGACAAAGCTCAGGTATCCGGTAAGGATATACAGCTGGATCTTTTTTTGGTATTGTCCAAAATTTAGTACATTGATATTATAAAAAATAATAAAAAATAATGTTTAATTTTTTGTTCAAAAGTGTTCAGTTTCGGAAGCTTTCAACTTTGCAAATATTTATATGTAAGTCTCTTAATTTTTGATCCTTCAATTCAAACCAATAAGAACTGTAAAACGTGCAGTTTTTTCATCACTTTTCAATAAATGAACAAAGTAGTAGTAGATTTTTCTAATTTCCAAAGAGAATATGGAAAAATTCATGGTAATTTTTAGATTTTGCAGAATTTTGAAAAATTTTAGAGAAAAACCTGAATATTATTGACAAATATTCAGGAGCAACAATTACAAATTTTTGACAGATTATAATGCTATCGAATTTTAAAATTCCCAGTAATAATCCTTGAATTACAATTGACGGAATAACTATTTTATTAAACTAATTATATTGAATAGAATGAAATTGTTTTAACAATAAATAAATAATAAAATAAAAAAAGTGTTCGTCATATAAAAATATTTTTTTTATTATTTTACCATGGAATGAATTTTTAAATGTTTGGATTCGGGAATTTTATAATTCGGACATTTTTCTGTATCCGAAATTGTAGTTTCTGATATTTTGTATTTTCGGTAATTTTATGAAGCGAATTGTCGCTTATCAGAAATTTTAAGACTTGATAATATTGTAAATTTTAGGGAATTTTTAATTCTCAGCAATTTTATAATTTCTGAAATTTTCTATTTCAAATATTTTTTTGTTCAGGTATTTGACAGAGTCGGGATTTGGATTTCATTTGCATTTTTCAATTATCCTTAAAATGACGATTTTTTAAGATTTCAAACGACATATTAGGAAGCATAATAATAAGCGAAAATAAACACAAAGTAAACTAAAATAAATAATGAAAATAATTTTAAAATAATTTTGAAAGAACATTCAAAATAGTTTCAAAATATTTCCAAAAATGTCGAAAATATATCTTGAAGACACAATTCTTTAACTCTGAAAGAATTTGAACGAAGTTTGAAAGCATTTAATTCACTTGAAAAGATTTTCAGAAATTTTTCAAAAATTTTAAACCTGATTCAAAATTTGGAAATGAGAAAAAAGAAGGATTTCAAGAATTTTGAAACGTTTCATGATATATAATAAAAAAATTTAATACATTTCAAAATATTTTTCAAAATTTTGTGTAAATTTACGGAAATATGTTCATTCTCTTCCAAACAGCGAACATTCCAAAAGATCTTTTGAACTAGTTCGAATTTATTCTAAAATTTATAAAAATTCTGTCAAGTATGAAAAAAATTCTTTTAAATTGTCTAGATACTTATTTGAAATATTCGAAATCTTCAACAATCTTTCTAAATTTCCTCAAGAAACTCAAAGAAATTACGTTTAACCGTAAATAAGAAAAAAAATTCATGAGTGTTCAGTCCGCAATTTGTGATGCTAGTGAAAAAAAAATTTTTAATAAAAGAGTTCTACACTTTCCATCTAACAAAAGTTCCAGTAATCCAAATATTCGACTTGTAATTAAGATGAATTGCGGTGTCGGTCAATGAACAAAAAAAATGTCAAGTGGATATCCTTGTCAGGTAACTGTGTTTTGTCCGCCCACACTTTCAGAAAGCTATAGAAAAATCAAAAAAAGAAATCAAATTGTAATTCAAAGAAGTTATAACTTTTTTTGGTATTGTCTGCCATTGAATACTAGTAATCAGTGGAAGGAAATTTGAGAAAAGGGCGTTTAAACGAAAATGATATTTGTTTGAAAATTTTGCTGAAGCTTCCAGGGTGCGTGGGTGGACAAAAATCAGGTGTCTACTACGAATATTCAGCTTATACCTTTTTTGGTATTGTCCAACGTCGATTAAGAGTGATTGGCGAAAGAAAATTCGAGACCCGAGCACTTGGAGAATATAGGACGAAGATTAGTAAATAATTTCATCTGGATGTGCAATAAAAGCGATATATGTTCAGAATAAGTGAGAAAAAAATTACTGATGCAACCAAACACTTTTTTTCATTTTATTATTCACATCCGCATTCATTTTGGATATTTCAATTAACAAAAAAACCCACATCTATACAATCTACCCCCTACCGTCTGCAGCTGGATTTTCATCAAAAGCGCTCGCACTTGCTTGGATTATTGGCTAAGGGAGAGGAAAACTGCAAAAAAACCTTTCTCGAGCGTGGCCGGTTACCGACATTTATTTCTATTCATCAGTAGACACTGACTGCATTTGACGGTTGTTTATTAACAATAATTTATTTATTTGAACTAATCAATATTAATATGCACTTTTGACCTTAAGCAACGCTTTAGGTACTGCAACTCCACCCTCTTGTGATTGAGCATTCTCAAATGATTTCAAATATTTTCTATAAAAAAACATGTGCATATCGATATCCTTCATAGAGTACAAAAATGAATATACGAAATTTAATATCGAAAATTTTGTCGGTGTTAGTGGCAATACAAATATCAAGAGAGCATTTTCACTCAAAAAGGTTCTGACTTAGCCAAACCATTATGAGTTAAGTCGTCACTGCAATTTTTATTCAACCGGTTAGAATAAAAATTATCATGAATCAATAAGTTGTAGGATCCGAAAGCTACTATCATGGTTCCTCAAAACAACCAATTCCGATGCAACTGAAACGTTTACATCATCCAATTCTGCTCTTTCAGTCCTATAATGTAAGCAAGAGCGGGAAATTTACGCGAGAAAACATCGTTCAACACGGTTCCTTGGAGTCAGGTCTCTAGCCGCTGATGACTTAATGCGGCAGACGGACAGTTAAATATGAAGGTTTCACCTCTGGAAACTTTTTTAGAGCTACACATCTTTGTACAATGTTATGAGGAACAGTGTTGGCGGACCAGATGAAGCGATCCCAGAAGAAAAGCCTTTTGCATCCGGTTCGCCAGGGAATGACCCTCAAGCTGGCAAGCCGGAGTCTTGTTGAGTTCGCTGAGTAATAAAGCTTTCATACCTCCGAAACAGCCAATTATGAAAACTACAAGATGGACTTTGTAGCCTTTGTGCAGCCTCCGCAGCTCGATAGGAAGAGCTTGATATTTCACCCGTTTTCCCTTTTCCTTTGCCGGGATATCACTATCGGCTGGTGCCGAGGATTCAATTACATAAATGATATTGGTCTTCAGATCTTGGAGGACAATATCAGGCTATGTAGCACTGTTTCTCCATTACCGAGATTTTGAATAGCAGGCACACTTGTCCAGTCCGAAGATCATGCTAATCGCTTTGGAGTACCTATTCACCGCCTCCACAAGGATTTCAAGATGATCTTTTGAGTACGCGAAGAGTTCAAGGTCGTCCATATATAAGAGGGGGTTGACCTGATCTTCCTTCTGTTCGGCGGGCCACATAGGTATCCAGAGCTTTGGCCTCGGAGCGCAATAGATAGGGGCAAGCAGGAGATGCAGAAAAGAATTGAAATAAGAGAGTCTCCTTGGAAGACCCCCGCTTATATGTGATATAGCTGGTATTTAATTGTCTTTTGTCAGATGTTATGAAAAATCTTGTCCGCCACAAAAGCATAAGCTCTCTCATGCATCTCAGTGCTTCTGGATACACCGATCTATTAAAATTTGTTCCCTGCAACCTGCCAGCCATCTCTTGCATCCCCTTTGTTCAACTATTGCACTCTATACCGGCTCGATTTATGCTAATATCCTATCTTTGAGGATGCCAGTGAATAGCTTGTAGCTGGTGCTTAAACAACCCATGGGCGTGTAGTTCTTTGAACTTGACAAATCTTTGGTCTTAAGGATGAATATCGTGCGTCCTTCGACTAGTCACTGCGGGATATGTTGTTTTTCGTTCAAGAAAATAGTAAATTTACGAGCTAGATGTTGGTGAGTAGAAGTTAACTTCTTCCACTGAACTTGCTGATTTTATCTGGCCCGGGCGCCGAAAAGTATTTAGTTCTAGCGATGACTTTCTTGACTTTTTCAACAGCAATTAGTGGACACACTTTCTCTGGACCCTGTAACCTTCGCCCTTGGCGAAGGTTACGAAAGAGTGATATATCAGTAGCGTCTTTATTTAGCTGATAAATATCTCCATATGCTTGCTCCAACAGACTTGAACCTCTTCTCGAATAAGCGGATTTTTGACAGCACGTGACGTTTTATCGAACAGACGGTAAGGATGATTATTATGATCTTCACTAATAGTAGCAACAATTACTCACTAAATTTGAACTAGTGAAAATTTTATTGTGCTTAAATAATTCTAGTCTTTCTTTTTGCAACCAATAGCTTCTAAATACGTTATATAGGTGGAGGTCTTTAAATTAAAAAATGCTACAATATCATGTTGTTTTCTTAAACTTTTCTATTCGTTACTTTTTTGTAATTCAAGCCGAAAAATTTTACGGTTATAATGAGCGAAATTCTATTAGTTGAAATTCTGAGAGTTTCCAAACATTTTGGAATACTTACCCTTTTTGGGGCCCAATGAAAAGTGATTTTTTCAAATACGCAATTTCCATGAAGGTGTCCACCAGTGAGTCTTGGAGGATTTCCAGACCAATAAGCTTTCATTTTCACTGATATCAGAGAAAAAGTAAAAGAATTAATAAAATAAAATGAGGCAGCATTAAATTCATGAATTAAAATGATTAATGTTCAATACCAGTGAGACCAGTGATTTTTAGGTTATTTTTGTGCGTTTTGTATCAAAGTCTGAAAATGACAGCATTCCCTTATTACCTGCAGGACCATATCCGTTATCTAAGTTTAGAAATATGGAATAGTATTGCTTTCCATTAAATCTTGTATATTGTTTGCTGCAGTTTTGAGCCTCTTTATAACTAAATGTTCCTGCAAGGAACGAATCAAAATTGTGAAGCTCTGTAATAGAAAGCAATTATTTCAATGATTTCTTTTATTAGTTCGATAATTTTCAAAGAAATAATTTGTATTATTTACCAAAATATAATCATCTCTCTACCGTGTATCTATCTAGATACATTTTTCTAGAAAATTACATCACAAGTTACAAATCCACTGAAAAATTTTAGTTTGTTCAGAAAAAAAAGATGAAATGTGTTGGAAGAAAGTTTTAAAAATATCGCTTAATCACTCGTAAAATGAGAGTGGTAAGAATTGTTGCAATCGGGTATCGCTGCATTATTTCAAAATTCATCATATTCTAAAATCTTATGAAAAAGAAGTATTAGAAATATATTTTTAGATTTAAATTTAAAGTCTCACTTCTTCCTTGATTATGTCTTATGACTCTTATATTGCTATATTGGTGATTTTAAAGTAATTGTTTGTTGTGAACGTGAGTCTATCAGACATGAATCATCTTCTACTACCATATCTATAATTTTCGAGCCTATACATTTGAAATGATTCGATGGTCTCTTAATTTTCAATCTTTTGAATCGTATCATTAACCATTCTAGGATATGCTATTGTATTGTTCGAATTGATGTTTCAAGAGTCTAAAAACATATAAACCTTTTTCTGGCATCCCAAAAACTTTGGAGAAACGGGTTTGAGCTCTTTTGTTCGCCGACACTTTGAATGTCTTTATTGAAATTTTGCAGAGAAAATTCGCATGGATTGAGATCTGGAGAGTGGGTAGGCCATTCTATACCACTACCTGCAAATTTGGGATACCTTAGTCCAATAACATGATGGCCGTATCGTTTGGAAATGTATTCAAAACATTTGTAGGTGTGATATGAGAATGCTCCATCTTGCATGAAATAGTGATTGCTTACTAAACCCTGTTCTTTCCATGAGAAAAGAAGTTTTGATTGAGAAGTTTCTTAGAACTTTCGGCAGAGACGGTACCGTCAGAAACCGCCAATAAACCCCTTGAATGTAACAGTTGTCCATGCAGTGACTTTCAGAGGGTAAAGTGGTTTTGAGTGGGCTACATGTGGCTTTTTCTTTCCCCAATCGTTGAAATTTTGTTTATTAACGTAGCCATACAACCAAAAATGGGCTCCATCGCTAAAAACAATGCAATCGGCAACGATCTCTCCGTGACTGAACATTTGATGAATCTGCTTGGAAAACTCCACCCACTTGGCCATCGCAGCATGTCAGATAGCATTCGATGTGTACAGATCTTGAACGAATAAAGTTTCAAAAAGTTCCTTAGGATCATTCTCAATATTTCTCGGTTTATATCCAGTTATAATACTGACTACACCAACAGCCTCACCATTTTTAAGTCCTTGATTATATCCCTAACCTCAAAGTCACAATCTTTCTTAATTGAGTTTTCTTGCGTATCGTGTTCTATATCTCAGTTGTGGTGCCCTATAGCTTGATCTCCCAAGAAAATGCCTTAAAAAAGTCTTTCAAAGCATCTAGTATCCCGTCTGTATCAAACGGAATTCCACCCTTGCTATTTTCCATGTTGACAAACTCTGTACTTTTAACTTCCTTGATAATGATCATCGTCCATTCGTGAAACAGTTTCTTCCTTCCTTCAAAATCGTTTCGCATTTTCTTGAAAAGCGTTAAACAAATGTGTGAGCTTATTTTTATTGTTTAAATCAGTATTTTTGGACCCAGACGTAGCGTTTAAAAAAATTATCTTTCAGAAATATTCTAACCAAGTACGAAGGGTGAATTGCAGTTTCCAAGGTCTTGACCGTCAATTCAACATATGTTGTATACACCAGGCTGGCCCTTATTTTTCACTCTTCGAACTTCTCTGCTCTCACACCCCCCTTTTTTCTCGAATTCCCTTAAAAAAACTCTCTACATTTGAGCAAAATAGGTTAATATTTAGGGGTGGCGCAAAGACCATGAAGTTTCCCATTGATTTAACAAGGGAAAAATTCAGCATTTTGTAAATCCAGTATTTAAAAGCGATAATATGTTACAAATCATTCCGTATTTCAGCATATTGTTCAGAATTTATCAGAAAATACAAATCAATCATAAATTTTAAGATTCAAAAATTGAAAGCCACTCTTATATGTCCCCCAAGGAAACCCTATTAGTGACAAACATGAATCTTACGTAATATTGCGGTTTATTGAAGCTTTTCAAAAAGGCTTTGAAAATAAATGATCATTAATCGGTAGTTCAAGAATACCCAGTCACTTCCTAATTGATATTCAATTGTTGAAACAATATTTATTTGTTCAAATATTTGTTTTTGATTCAGGTATCTCTCGAAATGAGCACATTTTCTAGACTTTATGAGTAATTTAATCAATGATAAACAATATGATAAACAATATGCTAAAACACAGAATCATTTGTATATATTATCGCGTTCAAATGTTAGGTTTACAAAAAGCTATTGAATAAAATAATAATAGGCAGAAACTAAAAAAAAAGTTACATTGAGACATTTAAACTTAAAATTAAAAACGTGAGATATTGTATGTATTTTGTTGAGAACTATAGAAATTACATAACTGATTATTAAAGGTTAATAACAATCATACAAGTTTGAATTAAAAGGCGTGGAAAAAAAAAAATTTCTAGTAGCAGGATTTTCAGTTCTGAAAGGTTTTTATTTTTAATTGCAAGCTTCAATATATCAAAGCAGTTTTGTTGAAAATGGTGCGAATTCAATTATGAGGAAATGAATAATTATTTTTTTCAATTTGGGTCTCAAATTTAAATTAAACGTATGTATAGTATAATGAAGCCTAGGACCATTTCTTGAATCATGGGGAAAAAGATGTTTTTCTTTTTTGAGAAAAAATTGATTTTAAGAATTGAAATTATTTTTCAATCATTTTTTAATTTTTGTATGTCTTTATTCCTAAGATGAAATGTTGTTTATACAAAATTGAAAGCATACTTCTTCCCACGTGTTCATGGAAGTAATTTTCATTTTGGAAGCCTTCAAACATGTTTAAAGTCTTTCCTTTCATACAATACAGAAGTCAAAATTTTAATTTAATTTTAATTAACAGTGAAATATTTTATTTCCTGATGGATTTTTTGCTATCTGCAACATTTTTATGGTAATTTTCTTTATTTATGGAGTAGTACAAATCTTATTAAATATTCTTCTTAAAAATTATAATTTAGCTTAGTAAAACTCAATTCAATTTAATTAAAATTTCGTCAATAGTAATAAATAAAAGCTTGGCCAATGAAATGTGAAGAATAAACCACTAAATGGAATGATCTCCTGTTAATTGAAATTCGTTCAAAATCAAACGTAGTCTATCTGCGTGTATCGCAATCAACTTTTAATTGCTTTGATAAAGCTGAAAGTCTTGCGCAATTGCCTTCTTTTATCAAACATATATAGTCATCACCACCCGTCCACCCCTTTTAAAATATCGAATACATAATAAAATAAAAATTTGAGTACCTCCTTATAGTAAGTGGACTATGTCCGATCGTTCGGAGGTATTCTCGAATTTCGGCTGCCATCGGAAGTGGCCTATTCGGACCGGAAGTCATTTAAAAAAAAATTGAATGACATATTTTTCTTTATTGATTGCGATTCCACGGTAAAAAGTGAGTAACTTTTGTAAGATTTTTGTTCTGAATCGTCGTTTTCCACTTGAAAATTCCTTTCGAAATGTTACTAGAGAAGTCCAACAGGCGCAGAGCGTCAGTAAGAAATAATTACTTATTGTTTTTAATAAATTATTAA
>JAABKJ010012320.1:0-10546 GCA_011634705.1 Andricus grossulariae
CTAAAAATTGTACCGTTGGATTTTTGGTTGAAAATTGCTCTTTTTTGTTTGAAAATTCAACTATTTAATTGCAAATTTGATCATTTTTTTTGTTTAGAAAGATATTGATATTCTTCATGAAAATTCGTATTTCTCGGTTGAATTTCAACTATTTTGGTAGAAAATTCAACTATTTCGTTGAAAATTCACTTTTTTTTTAAATTCGTATTTTTTGGTTCAAAATTCAACTTTTTGGTTGATTATTAATCTGTTTTGGAGAAACAGTAAACTTTTTTTGTAAATACTTCTTTTTTGGTTGAATTCAACTATTTTTGAATAAAAATTGAAATATTTCTTGATTCAAATATCAACTATTACATTTTCCGTTACAAATTTATCTTCTGGGCTGAAAATTCACATCTTTGGTTGAAAATTCGTTTTTTTTTTAGTTCAAGGTTCATCTCTTTGCTTGAAAATTCACCTATTCTGTTAAAAATTCTTTTTTATTTGGTTCAAAATTAATTTATTGAACTCGAAAAGTAAATTTTCTTTTTCTGGTTGAACTTCAACAAAAAATATAAGAACTTCCAGTTGACAGATATGAATAAATTTGTGTAAATATTAATTTTAATTCCGCAAAATTGGATAATTTAGATATCCCAGAGTTTACTGTGACTGCTTTTTACTATTTTTTTTCCAATTTTCCAAGCATCAAAATCTAATAAATGCGAAATGTTTACACTTGAATGACTTTAAGTTTAAAGACTTTAAATTCAAGCTCAAGAGAAAATTAATTCCCAAAAACAATCTTGGTGGTTTGCTTTATGAACTAATGCACTTTCTTAGTAAAATGCAAAAAGTCTTATCAGAAATTCGAAATAATAGTCGTTTGAATCGCCCCCACTAAGGAAAAGTTTAAATAATGCCGGAGAGTAGAATGCCTTTGTGCTTTCCAGCGAAGCTTTTAGCCGAAGGAACAGACAATTAACCTTCAGGTCAGACGGGATCTTCGAGATAGATAATTATTAACTAGAATGCCTGTGAAAGAGAGTTTAAATTGAGATGCTTCTAAAATACTCTAGAAAATGTCCTTTTCAAAAGAAGATGCTAATTATTTAACATCTAATGAACGAGTTTGTTAATAGAATAGTCATGAAATTTAATAGTTTATTTTCAACGAAATAGTTGAATTTTCAAAGCAAAAACACGAATTTTTTAGAAGAGAGTTGAATTTTCGACAAAAAAGTATATTTTCCGCCAAAAGAGATGAATTTTCAACCAAGGTGACTTTTTTAATAGAAGAGATGAATTTCCAATCCAAAAGAACGAATTTCCAATAAAACAGTTCAATTTTCGACCACAAAATATGATTTCAACAAAATAGTTGAATTTTCCACAAAATAATTAAAAATTTAACAAGATAGTTGAATTTTCCACAAAATAATTAAAATTTCAACAAAATAGTTTAATTTTTTAACACTGAGCTAAATCTTTGATCTGCAAGGATAAATTTTCAACAAAGAAGATTATTTTTCCATTAAAATACAAATTTTCAACATAATACATGAATTTTCAACCAAATAGTTCAACTTTCAACTAGGAAGATAAGTTTACGACCAAAAATGGAACAGTTAAATTTTTAGTTGGAAAAATAATTTTCAGTAAAGAAACGAATTATTAACTTAATTATTATTATTATTCTCATTAATTATTATTAAAATAGTTGCGATTTCAAATGAATAGTTTAATTTTTAATCAAATAGCTTAATTTTCAACCAAAATAGTTCAACTTTCAACAAAAGAATAGAATCCTTCCAACCAAGAATTTTTCAACCAAGAAAATTGATTATTCACCAAAAAGACGAATTTTCAACAAAATACATGAATTTTTAAGCATAGAAGGTCATTTTTCAACATGAAATGAAATAAATATATTTTTAGTTACAAATAGTAATTCTAAAAAAAAATAATTTTCCACAAAATAGTTGAATTCTCAAAGCAAAAAGACGAATTTTTCAGAAGAGAGTTCAATTTTGGAAAAAAGTTTATTTTCAGGCAAAAGAGATTAATTTCCAACCAAGAAGGTGACTTTTTTAATAGAAGAGATGAATTTCCAAGGACGAATTTTCAATAAAACAGTTCAATTTTCGACCACAAAATATGATTTCAACAAAATAGTTGAATTTCCTAGAAAATAATTCAAAATTTAACAAAATAGTTGAATTTTCCACAAAATAATTAAAATTTTAACAAAATAGTTCAATTTTTACAACATAGCTGAATTTTTAATCTGCAAGGATACATTTTCAACAAAGAAGATTATTTTTCTATTAAAATACAAATTTTCAACGTAATACATGAATTTTCAACCAAATAGTTCAATTTTCAATTATGAAAGATAAGTTTACAACCAAAAATGGAATAGTTAAATTTTTAGTTAAAAAAAAACTAATTTTTAGTGAAGAAATCAATTATTAACCAAGTTAATTCAACGAAAAACTGTTGAATTTTCAACCAAAAATGGAACAGCTACATTTTCAGATTAAAAAAAAATTTAAACAAAAGAGAATAATTTGAAGCAAAATAGTTGCGATTTCAAATCAATTTTTATTTATTATAATAGTTTGATTATATTATACATATATATATATATATATTATTATGATTATTATTATTATAGTTTTATTTCTAACCAAATAGCTTCATTTTCTATTAATATAGTTCAATTTTCAACAAAAAAATTGAATCCTTTCAACTAAGAATTTTTCAGCCATTAAAATTTATTTTCTACCGATAAAGACGAATTTTCAACAAAATATATGAATTTTCACGCATAAAAGTTCATTTTTCAACCCGAAATGGAATAAATATATTTTGAGTCACAAATAGTAATTCTTGACCAAAAAAATTAATTTTCAACAAAATAGTGGAATTTTTAACCGAAAAGATCAATTCGCAACTAAGATGTTGAATCCTAAAAAAAAGAAGAATTTTCAACAAAATTCATGAATATTTGACCAGTAAAGATGAATTTTCAATTTAAAATATCAGTTTTCAACTTGAAATGGAATAGTTACATTTTTAGTTTAAAAACATTAATTCTCAACTGAAAAAAAAATTTTTGAACAAAATAGTAAAATCTTTAACTTTTTTTTTATGCTTTTAAGGTTTTTATCAAATTTAAATCCCTCTAAATCATTAAAATCCTTTGAAATTTCCTGAAATCTTTTTTAATCTCTTCAAAATGTCTTTAAAACCTACTAAAATCCCCTCAATTCCATAGAAATTTTTTAATTTATTGAAATCTTGTGAAGTCCCTTGAAACGTTTTAAAACTTTAGAAAAGGTCTTGGAATCCTTGAATATACCCTAAAATATTTTAAATCGTTTCAAATCTTTTGAGATTCCTTGAAACTTTTAAAATCTATTGAAAATTCTTTAGAACTTTTAAAAATACCCTCAAATCTTTATATTTCTGTGAAATTCCTCCAGATTATTGAAATAAATCGAAAATTCCTTGGAATCTTTTGAAATATCCTAGAATATTTCAAAACCTATAAAACGTTTTGAAATCCCTTGCCATTTTTGAAAGCTCTTGAAAATTCCTTCATCTTTTAAAAAATAACCAAAAATCTTTCCAATCGTTTAGTATCCCTTCAAAATATTGATATATATTTAAAATTACTATTAATCTTTTTGAATATCCTTAAATATGTTTAAGGAATTAATGAAAATTCAGAAATAGGTACAGACCTGACTAATTTAGTTAATTCAATCTAATTTCTTTGGAGAAAAGTGATCTTGCTATTAAAAAAAGTCACTATATTGAATTTATTCTAAAAAACTTTACAAAAAGTGATTAAAAAAAAACTTACTTAAAGTGACTGTTTTAACATAGAATCTTTTACAAACAGAATAAAACAATTCCAAATTAGAGTCTAAAAATGTGAAATTTATTTATTTCAACCAAAAAAGGTGACTTTTTCAACATAAAAGATGAATTTTAAATAAAAAATTACAAATTTTCAACAAATTATTTCAAATTCCAACAGAATAGTTGAATTTTCAACCTATAATGATGAATTTTCAAATAAGAAAATTAAACCTCAACCAAAGAAAAGAAACAAGAAGATTTATTTTCTAACAAAAAAAAAACGAATTTTTAACGAAATATATGAACATTTAATCAAATATTTGAATTTTCAACTAGGAAAAATAAGTTTTTATATAAAATAGTGAATTTGGAAAAAAAAAAATTTTAACAAAGTCATTCAACTTTGAACCGAACAAAATTTTTAACCAAAAAGCCGAATATTCAACAAAATTGTTTAATTTTCACCAAAGAATTGGATTTTTAACTAAAACTGTTAATCTGCAAGCAATAAAGTGAATTTTCAACACAGTAGTTTAACTTTAAACCTATAAAAACAAATTTTGAACCAATAAGTCGAATTTTCTACAAAAAAAATTTAATTTTCAGCTAGTAAACATTAATTTACTACTAAAAAGATGAATTTTTAATCTAATAGTTCAATTTTTAACCAATGAGATGAACCTTCGAGCAAAAAAAAAATTTCTTAACATACTGGTTCTACTTTTACCCAAGTAATTGAATTTTGAGTTAGAAAAAAATGAATTTTCAACCAAAAATGAAATGGTTTCTGTTTTAGTTTAAAAAATTAATTTTCAACCATTCAAATGGACTTTAAACACAAATGATTAATCTGCAATCAAAAAAGCAATTTTTAACACAGTACTTCAACTTTTCAGCAAAAAAGGCAAATTTCCAACCAAAAAGACTAATTTCCTACAAAATAATTGTATTTTTAACCCGGAAATATTATTTTCCATAAAAAAGGCGAATTTTAAATAAAATATTAAACTGAACGAAAAATTAATTTTCAACAAACTAGTTCAAGCTCCAACCCAGAAGTTGAATTTTCCAGCCAAAAAGACGAAGTTATAACAAATAACGATTCTTCAGTTAAGAAAGAAAAAAAGTTCATCAAAATTGGTAAACTTTTTCATTTTTGACAATAAAGTTGCATTTTTACCAAAAAAGATGAGTTTATCAAAATAGTTGAATTCTTAATTTAATGGAAATTCAAATAGGAATTGGAATAGGAAGCCGATTTTTTCCAATACAAAACTTTGGGATCGCAGCATGAATAGTTTAAAAAAATTAAATAAAAAAATGAATAAATTTCCTATGTATATATGTATATATATATAACCCGAAAAGTTAAATCTTGAACAAAAAAGTTCATTTTCAACCCAAATAGATGAATTTTTTACCATAAATGATGAATTTCCTATCAAAGACGTATTTTTAACAAAATAGTTAAATCATCAACCAAATAGACGAAGTTTCAATCAGAAAAGATAAATTTCAAAACAAATAGGCGAATTTTCAACTAAAAAATATATATATTTTTCTTAACCAAAAATGGAATTTGACAAATTGTCAGTTGAAAAAATTAATTTTGAAATGAAACGAATATTAACCCTGTTGAATTAAACGAAAAAGTACAAATTTTCAACAAAATAGTTGAATTTTAAAACAAAATATATTACTTTTTAAACGAAAAGTTAAGTTTTTAACCAAAAAGTATAGATTTTCGGCCAGGAAAGATAAATGTTCAATCAGGAAAAACTTTTCTACGACAAAGACTTTTCTACCACAAAAGATGAATTTTCAATCCAAAAAGACAATATTTTAACAAACCAGATGAATTTCCATCCAAAAAGATGACTTCATAAAAATAGTTGCATTTTCAACTTACGAAGTGCAACAAATTTGTCAGAATTAAAAAAAAATCAAGATTCGACCAAAAACAATTGAATTTTCAAGCAGAAAAGACGAATTTCTTAGAGGACAGTTGAATTTTCAAAACAGAATGTTGAGTCTTCAACAAAAAAGTTTATTTTCAACCCTGGAAGTTAACTTTTCTACCATAAATGATAAATTATCTACCAAAAGACAAATTTTTTACAAAAAAATTGTATCCTCAAGCATAAAATGAATTTTTAATCAAGAAAGATGAATTTTATACCAAATAGTTGAATTTACAACTAAAATAGATTTTTTCAACAAAAAATGCAATGGACAAAATTTTCAGTTTGAAAAATTAATTTCGAAAAAAAATTAATTTTCAACCTGTTGACTTAAATAAAAAAAATGATTTTTTAAATAAATAGTTGAATTTACAACCCAAATTATGAATGATCACCATGAAAATTCATTTTCATCCAAATAATTTAATTACTTAAAAGTTTAATTACTTCGTTGAAAAATGATTTTTCTTTGTTCAAAAATTAATTTTTTTAAACGCGAAATGCATTTTGGGCTGAAAATTGTTTTTTTAACATTGAAAATTCAACTACTTGGGTAAAAACGATTTTGATGAAATTTCTTTATTTTCTGCTTGTTAAAATATCTACTATTTAATTTTTTTCAAGAATTCATCTTTTTGTTAAAATTTTAACTTTTTGTGTTCAAAATTTCTTTTGGATTCAAAATTCACCTTTTTTATGAAGAATTGAACTGTCTTTTAAAAAATTCAACTATTTTTGGTTGAAGTTGAATCTTTTCTGTTTAAAATTCGATCATTTGGCTTAAAATGCATCTTCTTGGTTGGAAATTCGTATTTTTTTTTGTGAAAAATATTTTTTTCAATTCAAAATTCAAAATTTCAGTTAAAGATTTATCATTTCGGTTTAAAGTTCCTCTCGCTGGTTAAGAGTTGAACTACTCTGTTGAAAACTGATTTTTTTTGTTAAAATGTTGTGTAAGTATTCATCTCTTGGGTTGAAAATTAAACTATTTTAATGAAAACTAGTTTTTTTTTTAATTAATTTTTTACCTGAGAATGTAACTTTTCCATTTTTGTCGGAAATTGACCTTATTATTCAAAAATTCATCTTTATTGGTAGAAAAATAATCTTTTTGGTTGCAGTTCGTATTTTCGGGTTAAAAATGCAACCTTTTTACAAAAAATTCGTTATTTGGCTTGAAATTTCAGCAATTTAGATAACACTTTTTTCTGTTTTGACTAAAAAATCTTTCTTTTTTGAGAATTTGTCTTTTTTTATAGAAAATTTGAATTCTGGTTTGAAAATTGAACTACTTTGCTAAGATTTTTCTTTTTTTTTTTTTTTTTGAAGATTCATCATTTTTATTGAAAATTCGTCTCTGTGGTTCGAAATTGAATTATTTTGGAAAATTTGTCTTTTTTTGGTTGAAAAGTTACCTGCTTTATAAAAAATTCATTTTCTTAGTTGCAGATTCGTCATTTTAGTTTTAAAATTCAACTCTTTGGTTGAGAATTGAACTATTTTGTTAAATTTTGTTTTTGTTTATTGAAATAACAACTATATAATTTTTTTTTGGGTGAGAATTATTCTTTTTGTCAAAAATTTATCTTTTTGTGTTGAAAATTTACTTGTTTTTGTCAGAAATTTAATGTTTATTGTTTCAGATTCGACTATTTGGTTGCAAATTCATTTTTTACGTAGAAAATTCCAGTCTTTGGTGGAAAATTCAACTATTATTTCGAAAATTTAAGTATTCTAATGAAAAATATTCTTTTGGAATGAAAATTCAACTGTTTTGTTGAACATTCTTCTATTTGGACAAGAAATTCGTACTTTTGGATTAAAAATTTTTTCTCGATAGTTTTTTTAATTGAAAATGTTACTATTCCTGTTAAGGATTTATAATTTATGTTTAAAATTTATCTCGCTGCTTAAAAGTTTGATTGTTTTATTGAAAACTTATTTTTTTGATTTTTAAACAATTTATTTTTATAACTAAAAATGTAACTTCCATTTCTGACTGAAAACTGATTTTTTTTTAATCGAAAATTCAACTATTTATCGTTTTACCTGGAAGTGTAACTTTTTTATTTTTGGTTGAAAATTGATCTTTTTAATTAAAAATTCTTCTTTATTGGTAGAAAACTAATTTCTTTGGTATAGTCTCTTTTGTGCTCAATTACGTTATCTTGTTAAACATTCGTCCTTTTGCATTGAAAATTCAACTATTTTTTGTTCAACCTTAATATTTTTTGTTTCGAAATTCTACTATTTGGACTAAGAATTCGATCGTTTGGTTGAAAATTGATCTTTTTGGTAGAAAATTCAACAATTTGGTTAAAAATTCAACTATTATGTTAAAAATTTATTTTTTCATTGAAAATTGAACTTTAATTAGCTGAAAATTCCATAACTCAGTCAAATTTCACTCAATTCTAATTTTTAAAAATCTTTTTAAACACGGAATTCATTTCACTTTGAGTACATTAGCAGCTTAAACTGGTTGGATTTCCAAAAATGTTACAAAATTCTTGTTAAAGTTGAAGAAATGATATTTCACCGCTATTTTCTACTATATTTTATACAAAGTATTTTTTTACTTCAAAAAAAGGTACCTTCAAAAATTAATTTATTTGTCCCGGAAGACCTAGAAAAGTCCTAGATTTTTTTTGTTTTTTGCAGAAACGCTAGACACCCTGTTATAACAGAAAGGGTAAAAGTGTGGTTCGACTCTCAGCAGCAGTTGTATTTTTTTCTTTCGACTCTGGATAATACTTCTAGTTGGGCAACTTTCCTTCTTTATAGAATTTTGAAAATGTACTCTTAAAGAATATTATTGCTTTATCACTTTTTACGAGACAGTTATTGCGGCACCGAGATGCATTTTTCACATGGCGCCTTTTGTTTTAGAGAGAAGTATTAAAAGGGGAAAAGTGCGCGAAGTGATAGTTTAACCCGATGGAAACTCGACGGCGATCGGACATTAAGGCCAGGAATGATAGCTCATTATACCGGTCTGGCATGGCCTTTCCTGCACTACTGCCTTCGACTTGGAACTTTATTGCGAGCAATTAAGTCTTCATTGGTCGAGGCTACGACGGAAATCATTTCCGACATTAGTCTGACGACTTCCTTATTCAGGGTTTTTATCCCTCGCTTGAAAAATTGAGTGCAGTTTTAATTAGAGAATTAAGGCACTAAATCATAGAAACAGATTTCCTGTAGTCACATAAATACACAGCAATATTTGAATACAGCGGCTCGGAAAATACATACATTTGGAAAATTAGAAAAAAAATTCATGGAGTAGATTGCACATTAAGGTGGTCCCAATTTTTTTTTCTTCGAATTTTCGTGTATATTGCCCGGAAATTTGTTCAAATTCACAAAAAAATCAATCAATTTTTTTGTTCTGACAAAACAAGATATTTAGAGGTGGCCCAAGCCCAATGAAGTTTAACCCTTTGCGGCATACATTTTTCTATCAAACTAATTTTACGGATATATGCACCATAGGGGGTTTTCGAAGTTGCTCTTTACGAATCGGCAACCGGATCTGTAAAATTCAAAATGGCGTGTCCAATATAGCGGAGGAGTTTAAAAAAATTAATGGATCTTCATGAAACTTGGCGTCTGAGGGCTTTTGGGGCCTCTGATCACGAATCTGACGTCAGTTTTTGAACATTCGAAATGTCCGATCCAATATGGCGGACGATTTTTAAATAAATTAATAGATTTTCATGAAATTTGGCATCTACCTGTTTTTGGAACCTCTGATAACGAATATGAAGTCATTTTTTGAAAATTCACAATCGCGGATACAATATGGTGGACGAGTTATAAATAGATTAATGGATTTTCATGAAACTTGGCATCTACCTGTTTTTGGAACCTCTGATAACGAATATGAAGCCACTTCTTAAAAATTCACAATAACGGATCTAATATGGCGGGTGAATTTTCCAAAAATTGATGGATCTTCATGAAGCTTGGCATCTAGTGATTTTTGGGGTCTCTGATCACGAATGTGACGTCAGTTTCAAAAAATTCGAAATGTCGGATCCAATATGGCGGAAGAGTTTGAAATAAATTAATAGATTTTCATGAAGCTTAGCATCTGGGGTTTTTGGAGCCTGTAATCATGAATCCAACGTCAGTTTAAAATAATTCAAAATGTCTGATCCGATATGGCGGATAAGTTCAAAATAAATTAATAAATTTTCATGAAACTTGGCATCTGGGAGTCTTTGGGGTCTCTGATAACGAATCTAAAGTCACTTCTTAAAAATACACAATGGCGGATACAATATGGCGGATAAATTTTCCAAAAATTAATAGATCTTCATGATGATTGGCATCTGGGGACTTTTGGGGTCTCTGATCACGTATGTGACGTCTGCTTACAAAAATTCGAAATGTCGGATCCGATATGGTGGACGAGTTTAAAATAAATTAATAGATTTTCATGAAACTTGGCATCTACCTGTTTTTGAAACCTCTGATAACAAATATGAAGTCACTTCTTAAAATTTCACAATGGCGGATCCAATATGGCGGATGAATTTTCCAAAAATCAATGGATCTTCATGAAGCTTGGCATCTGGGGAATTTTGAGTTCTTTGATCACAAATGTGACGGCAGCTTTTAAAAATTCAAAATGTCGGATCCAATATGGTAGACGAGTTTAAAATAAATTAATAGATTTTCATGAAACTTGGCATCTACCTGTTTTTGAAACCTCTGATAACAAATAT
>JAABKJ010012322.1:0-10545 GCA_011634705.1 Andricus grossulariae
CCGGCTGCTGCCGGACAGGTACACAAAACCGAAGGAGAGCAGCTATCCTTAAAAACTCTATATCTCCGTTATTTTTGATCCGATTTGCTTGAAATTTGGGTATGTCATTCTTGAGATGTTCCACATTTATATAAAAAATAGCTTTTTTTTGACCGAATTAACTATACTCCCCCCTTAAGTAGATATGTGAAGAAAATTGTTATAAAGAAGCGTCCGTCATAACTAATTTTTCAAAAATAGTCATTTGACATATTTATATTTATTGTTTTTTTAAACCTGAAAATAAGTTAAATGTATATTAAAGACCTTCTAGTAAATGAAATAGATGACTGAAGTTACCATTTTTTTTAAATTTATTATGATGAACGCTTCCTTTATAACTGCCCACCATTTTTTCATGAACTTGCCCATGCCATCATTAGAATATCCACTCCGGGCAAATTCTGACTAAAAAAAAGATTGAATAAATCATCTGAGGAGAAATGTCCATCAATCAGCAGTAACTGGTATCAGAACGCACTGTACTCCTACCGAAGAAAGGCGACTTATCCAAACTAAGGAACTACAGGCAAATAACTTATCTAAACACGCTGTATAAGATCTTTATAGCTATCCCGAACGACACGATTGTTCAGAGAATTGACAGATGCGTCTGCAAAGACGCAGCATTCCACCAGCGCTGCCTATCGATGGCCTGGATTGACTACAGGAAAGCTTTCGATTCAACCTTCCAGACTTATAATCTTTCTGTTGGAAAGCTTGAAGGTTCATCGACACATACTGAAATGCATAGAAAGATTGATGTCCCTTCGGAAAATCATATTCACTATCTCACCTGGAAATTATCATGTGACAACGAACAGCGTCACCTTCCAGAGATTCGTCTTTCAAAGCCACACCACGAGCCCTCTTTTCTTTTACATCACACTTCTGCCACTATCTCTCGTACTAGGCAATTCTCTTTGGTACATCTGCCTCAAGACTAAATATCGCGAGCATAAGGTCGCTCATGTATTTTATATGAATGAACTGAAGGTCTATGCTTCTGATGCAAGGCAGCTTAAGAGTACTTTAATCATCGTACACAGGTACACAGGAGAGATTGGCATGGACTTTGAATTGAACAAGCGTGCCGAGATTCATCTGAAGCGACGACGAATTACTGGCGACCTCGACGTCACTAGGCTTGTGGATATGAGTTCTATTAGTCACCTTGACGCTCGACAGACCTACCTACACCTCCTCTGCCTGAGAGCCGCGTGTAGGATATAACATCAGTGAAGGAGGCTCCCCGAAGTAGATACAAGCAGCTCCTTCGACAGATTTGGCCTTCCAATCCGTCGGTGTTGGACACGATATCTGCGACTAACATTCTTGTAGTCCAGTTCTGATCTACTCATTCGAGGTAGTTCCATGAGCGAAGCACGAGCTAACGGTACCTGCAATTACCATGTGTAAGATCATGCATATGCAGCAGACCACGTCTGCCGTCAAAGCAGACGCGGGCTTCTAAATCTCCAATGTCTTTATAACTGAATTATCCTGGGCACGGCTTGAATCGTCACAAATGGAAGAAATGTCCTCTAAAAAATGTTCAAGAATCACGAGATGATTGGCAACAAAGCGTTCCTTTACAAAGCCACAGAGCAGGCGACCGAGACCATTGGCCTGGATCTTAACGTCAGAAGTGAGGAGAGTGCATTACCTCATCTAGATGTCTCACTTCTAAAAGCCCAACTAAAGAAAGCAGAAGTCAAAAAGTTCCGCCAACAACTCCTTGATAAGAACATGCATGGAAGCTTTTACAGAAATATAGAAGATCAGTCCTTTTCAAAGGAGCTAACGTTTGCCTTCGTGAAATCATCCGGACTTAATTCAGGTATAAAGGGTTTCATTTGCGCGTGTCATGCAGATTCTGAGTTTCTAGGACACATACTATCCAGGTGTCGCACTCACGCGGGAACAGTGTGTTCCACAGATACGATGCGGTCCTAAGCATGCTTTACTACCATCCTTGTCGCTCTTAGGGTGTTGACCGTTACCCTGCCCTGCCGCACGTTCCGAAGGAGATAGAGTCAATTATGTTGTACGCTATGAATATGCTCCAAAAAGTCAGACGTTAAGCAAAGAGTATTACCAAGAATTTCTGAAGCCATAAGGTGACGTAGTAAGATGCAAGCGCCCTGATTTGTTGAAAAGAGCCGACAAGGTTCTTTACCACGACAACGCGCCTGTCTATTCTTCGTAGCTTATTCAGCAAAAAATACAATCCTGTCAGTTGTTAGCTATTCCGAAAGGTGACTTCAAGGAGTGCCTCCGAAAGCGGGGGGATCGTTTGAAGAAATTCGTAGCTTACAAAGGAGAGTACTTTAAAGAGTATATTATCGCCATTGAACAGAATTACACTTACTCATGGTACACCGCAAGGTCAGATACTTTGCGTGCAGATCTCGCAGTAAAGTAGCACTTGAAAAATTGCCTTCTTTTGATCACCGCAAAGAACCCAGCTCTCTGATGATATGGAAAGATGTGTTCACTTTTAGGTAGATTATAAATAAAACGAATACATGCATTTATGGCCCGTTTCAATATCATATTTAAGTATTCTCTCACTGAAAAAAGTAGTTGGTTGGGACAACTAATAAAGTAGTAGGGCCAACTACTTTAGTTTGTAATAGATACCGCTGCTATTTAAGTGGTTCAGGCTACTACTTTTATTCGCAAGACTGGTAGTAGTTGTCCTTACTACTTTACCTGTTGTCACGAAAACTTTCGATGGTACATACTATTTTCAGGTAGTAAGCCTTACCACTTTAATTAGTAAGTCTTACTATTAAATGAGTTAGTCTTACAAATAAGCTAGCGGATCTCACTACTTAAAGTAGCAAACCTCACTATTATAATTAATAAGTTTTACTATTAAAAATAGTAGTCCTTACTGTTAAAATTAGTGAGTTTCACTATATAAATTAGTAGTCCTTACTATTGAAACTAGAAAATTGTACTATTTAAACTACGGGCTCGTGGATTATTGCGAAAATGGTACTTCTCAATATTGAAATTATAGTAGATTTTACTATAATTTCTAATTAGTGGACACAAGAACTCCTCAGGACTTCCTATTGGGCACGGCCACGGAAACAGCCTGGCGCCATCTGTTGCGTAAAAGTGGCAATCCCTTAGGAATGAATTCCACTTGTTTATATGCGATCAAAAATAAATTAATTTATACTGAAAATAAGAGTTTAACTATCAGATAACGAGAGTGTCTGTAGGAAAACTGATAAAATCTCGATTTAGGGAAAAAACTTTTGCTCGAGTTTATTAAACGGTTTGATCGGAGTTAGGGTTATCAGATGGTCCGAGTAAGAAGAGCAGACACTCCATAATCTCTCCCCCTCCCCCCTATTCAAAATGAAAAAAAAACATTTGAAGTAATAAACAAACAAACAAACAAATAATTTAAAAATTTCGAAAGAGCGTGACTTATTTGGTGATTCTCGAATCATATCTAAATACATACTGAAAAGAGGAAGATATGTATAAACCTTATACTATAGAAAAAGCGGGCATGTCCGCTGAAAATCGGACGTCTGGTAACCCTAATCGGAGTTCATTTTTGAATTTATCTGTCTATGACAGTAGATCTATCAGATTACAAATATCACATAGGGTACTTCAATATTCTTGTTTTTAGAAAAAGGTATATGGACAAATTATTGTGTTAATTAGATAAATAATATTATATATATTCGCATATTTATACGATATATTATTTTTGTAAAAGTAATGCTTGTTGTCAGATTTTGAGGTTAGAAAGTTTAATTATCCCAGAATATTTATGGAATATATTTTGTTTTAATTCAAATAACATGGAGTATTTTATTAGTTGTCTTGAATTTTAAGTGAACCTTTTTTTAACAATTCAATAGGTTATGTGAAAAACTTTTTTCTTATTCTTCTTGATCATGGCAGAAGCGACACTGCACTGAATTTTGCTTATTCCATTCACTTTCAACTCCTGCACCCTTAGCACAAGAATGACTGCTTGACTCTTACCCTTGTTCAGTATTTCAGGGTGAGAATCGATTGAATGACTTATAGCTTGAAATCCTGTTTTGATTAAAATATTAATCATCAATCCGCTTTTTGACATTCGACCGGTAATTTTTAAGGTTATGTTCATAACCAAAAACGAGACTAGAACGAGTTTAGCTGAAATGAAAAGACAAATTTTTTACGAAATCTTTTTGCAGGAAAGTTTTCTCTATTATTTTGCTTTGATTGGAAAAATGTTACATACATTTTTGAAGCAATCATTTATGCATTCATTATATTTAAAAATAATGCACACATGCTATCTTATGTAAATTTCAAATTTCTATTCCTCAGTGATTTCAGGCTTTGACCGCCGCGGGCGCTGCCTGTCATATCTGGTAAATATCAAGGTCATGTCCGTACTCATTAGAAACCAGGTCCTAATAAAACGTCATGTCAACATACACCCACATGCCCATTGGGATGTTAATGAAAAATTACTATAATTTCAATATTTAAAAAGTACAGATTTGCGGTTGTATCAAGTCTATTTAAAAATTTAAATGGATGCGACAGTCTTCACGGTCTTCACTACTGCACAATACATAAAAAGGTTAAGATGAAAATGGCGACGATCGAGAAGATGACGCGATATTTCGGTGCGAATGTTGGCAGCCCTGCTCAGGTTTCAGTTCTGCCAATTTCGCCAAGGAGGAAAACTTGTAACGTTTACTACTTTTACTTCTTGGAAAATAAATTGGTGGTAAATGTGACTACTTTATTTGTTGTGACTAGAATTACTATCGTTACTAATATAACCTACGTAGGATAACTAACGGCGACTTGTTGTCCCACTAAACTGGTTAATTACTTTTCCCATCGAAGTGGTTGTCGCAGCTAATACCATATCTACTAATAAAGAGCTTCTTGTCACAGCTAACCATTTTTTTCAGTGTTTATACCTTGAATTTAATGAAATAAATTTTGTTATAAAACTTAAATTGAAAGTCATATTTGTCTTGAAACTTGATTCTTAGCCTATTTTAAAGTGAGAAAAATCTTCTGGGCGCGAAAATGATGAGGACCGCATAAAACTCATAGTCCCAAGAAGAAGATTTAAATATCTGAATGATATCAAGAACTATAGAAATTTGAAGAAAAAATTCAAGTTTTTTGAAAAATAGACGACAAAATTCAAATATTTATAACTTCATGGTAGATTCGAGACATAAATATCAACACATGAAGACATTAATTGAGTTCAACTGAGGTAATCAACATTTTTTTGTACTTAAAGGCAAGTCAAAATGGCCTAAATGATAAAAAGAAATGGAAGAAGTTAGAGGGAGGAATTTTTGATGTGATTTTAATCGACAACACTGAATTGAGCGAAGCGCAACGTCCGCGGAAATGTTTATGGGCCTGAGAGAGCGCGAAATAAATTGTGGACCGATAAAAAAGAGAGACAGCCGAGTTTAGGCGAGAATGGTTTGAATATCATCATAAGTGAGTTTTAATGACGCAAAACCTTCTCGTGGACACGGATTACAACTGCCCAAAGGTGCAATAAAGTGGATTCGCTCCGAGGGTGCGTATATCACATGGAAATTCAACACTAATCACAAAAGTTGTGCGTGAAGTTACTTTTGCATATGAAAAATGGAATAAAAGCAAAAAGCTCTTCTTACAAAGCCATTTATATATTTTCTACTACAGGGCCACAGAAAAAACTAGGAGTAAATTTTCTTGCACGTAATTCTGTATTTTTACATGCTGGTATATGTAGAGGATAAATATAACCCTTAATAGGATGTAAACTGTCTGCTATTACGTGTTCGGACGAGTAAACAGTTAATATTACCATGAGTTGTGACTGTCATTGCGTATACTGCGAGAAGGCATTATCTACAATTTCCTCAGTTTTTTGTTATGTGGAGAGCGATGTACTCCTTTATTTTTACACCCAAATGCCATATACATACCTGGCATTTAGAGGGTTTACTTTTGAAAATGTCACCCAATAATATTGACTTGATACTTGGCCCAGGTGTTCTTTCAGACCCTAATTGAACGGACTAAAATTATTTTTGGGGCGGATCAATATAAATAAATATAAATCAAGTTATTAATAGTCTTGACTCTTTTTAAAAATTAGTTTTTTTTTCAAAATCTCGAAAAATATTGATTTTTATACTTTTTTCTAAAATTAATATTTTTAGAAAAATGACAACAATGAGTTTTCAGATTTTTTGTTGGAAAAGGGTCGGCATGAGTGGTGGGAGGGATTGTGGGCCATTCAAAGTGCCCAAGATTAGGACAATTGGTTTTGTTTTTGCCGTTAGAGAAGGTGCTCGGCGTGAGTGGAGTTGGCTCACATCATCTCCACCTACTCACGCCAAACCCCTTTTCCAACGGCCGACCCCTTTTCCAACGCCTGTTTTTCCAACAAAAAATTTGAAAATTCATTGTAGTCACTTTTCTCGAAAAATATTATTTTACAAAAAAAAAATAGGTATGCAAAATATGTGTTTTTATGAGATATACAACTTTTGTGAACAAAATTTGTTTCCACAATCAATATTTTTCGAGATTGAGAAAAAAGAACTAATTAAAAAAAAAAAGTCAAAATAATTAATAACTCGATTTATATTTATCTGCGCCAAAAATCTGTTGAGTGCGTTCAACTAGGGTCTAAAAGGAAACCCTAAGCCAAGTATCAAGTCAATATTCTTGGGTGACCTTTTCGGAAGTATATCCCATTTGGAGGTTGCGCTTTAAACTAGCACCTCAGCACTGCATTACCAAGGACTGATATAGTGCGAATAGCAGACGTCGCCGCCTCTGTCCGTCACTAGCGCCCCTAGCGACTTAATCGTCGGTTAATCGACCGCGAAAGAAATCACACGTTTGTTTTGTCTTTCGTGAGGCTGTTTGGATGTAGAAATGTGACGTGGGTAAATACAGAAGAATACTTGAGATGTCAGGGTAAATATCACTCACCTGGGGTAATTTTTGTTGCAGGTTATATTTACCCCGAAATCCGGGGAAAGATCACACTTAGTTTTTTCTGTGGCTTTTTCCTGCGTTCAATGTCCATTTACCTCCAGAAAAACGATCGGCTTCATAAATGTAAATTATAATTTGCAGATTTCTAAGTGAACATGTTACCTTAACTTTAGTTGACGTCGAATTCCTTCAATTTCCGCTACTGAAGTTATATTCGTAGGTAGAGTCCGATGCAATTAAACGATGAATTCTGTCGGAGGAGGTAACAGCCTGCTAAGCCGAGAAATATTACTTTGAAAATCTAGCCTCCTCACCCTGAACGTTCTCCAAACCGTATAATTTTAGCTCCCCTTATGTTTAAGCACCTTCTTCATTATAATTTTGAAAGAAGACTGGACGGACGCCCTTCCGGTTTCGCTGTTTTCCATTTCGTCGCCCTTCAATGTAGACTCGCTTTACCCCACATTGCACATACATAGTAAGTACTTATCCATGTGACTCGTGCCCTGAAAAGCTGAGCATGGTTGTCCTCAAAAATCGAGAAACTTGTCACTTTTCGAATCACTGCTCGCGAAAAAACATCCTAAGAGGACACTTGGCGTTTCTCTAAAAATAAATTTGAACTAAACGTTTTGAGCATGTAAAGACGGATATTAAGTATCCATAAAAATGTCCTTGCAGCTGCAATGTGAGGTCTATGAATACTCGTATGTCCGATACATAGGAAGCGTTAGGAAGTTTATGAGAGCCTACACTGAAAAAATGTTTTCTTTAAAACAAGATCTTTTGTCTTTATCGTCGTGAAGGGGCGCGATGATCGGTCCACGCTGATGTTTTTCTAATTTGTATCGCCAAGGGGGATGCTGTGTGGAGTATTAATGACTAATTCTCGATTGCTTCCATCATTTGTAAATATTTTTAATAGTAGTAGAGTAGATTCATGATCTTGAGTACGGTAGCCTCTTTCATAAGAAATTTTAAGTGAATTTAGTGTTAAATGTTTGATATAAAAACAACTGTTGAAGTTTTCTAACACCTAATCTCTTTTGTTGTTCAAGACCATTGATGCGTAAAAGGAATCTGTTGGATGTAAGACTTTTTTCTTCGAGTGCAACTCAGGTCCAACGAGAGGAAATATTTTCCAAAACTGTGATGATAATTTTCGAGATTCGGAACAATTATATGTATACATGATAATATGAAATATAAATGATGCACTTTAGGATTATTAAAATATGAAACTCAGTTCATCGGGTCAACAATGCTATTCCTCATAATTAAAACTTGTTCTGCCTATTGTCAACATAGATACATATTTTAGTTGAAGCGACGCATTTTCCTTGTTTTCACTAAGTTGAACCTTGTTATTCTAAGTAGGGTTGCAAAGTTGGCTCTTTTCCTAACTACCCGGGTAAAAATATTTGGTCTTGATTTTGACTTGAACGTCTTCAATATGTCTTCAGGACCATCATGACTGGCTCCGTCTCACCAGCTAGACATTGGAGATATATGGACTTCTCTCGCATTTATGGTTGTAGATAAATAATAAAATTAAAAAAAATAAAATAAATATACCAAATTGCTGTTAAAGAAAATTATATTACCAATTTGCGGCTCTAACATTTGCCAGGGTCAAAATTACAAAAGTTTTCGTTTTTAAATTTTACTGTTCATTATAGTCCGACCTCTATGGACCCCACCGGCAGGGTCTGCCATTTCCAGGAATCAGGTAGCTATAGGTTAGGACCAAACAGTTGACATCTGCTGAGGATTACAATTTTACAACCGCTAAAGCTTGTAATTTTGTAATAACTAATTTTTAAGTAAGAAATTCGGAACCTGTCTGTCTCAACAACTGCAGGCGTATAAAATTTTACATAAAAAGATTAAAACTGTCATTTTCTAGAAGTATCTAGTAAACTGATGGAGATAGGAAAAAATAGACAACATTTTTAGATTCGCCATCCAAAGAACATAATTATTGCAGATAAATAAATTTAATAATACATAAAAAATGAATACCATGGAAATAAATAATATAAACATTCTATAAAGTTTAAAGCGGATGAGTGATGACCCTGAGAGGGTTTGAGGACATCAAAAATAGTATGGTTCCGTCTCACGAGCTAGACATACAGAATAAATTGAAATTGTCTTGGATTAGTCTTCACCTAAGACAAAATCAAGACCAAATATTTTCACCCGGGATAGTCAAAAAGCACTGAAAACGACATACTTCTTATTTGAAGGCCAACAAACTATTTTATGAGATCTAAGTTACCAGAAAAAATCGTTCGGAGCAAGTAAATTTATACCTGTAAACTGTAGAGCAATTATGCTATTGATATATTTTTTACCTTGCCTAAGCCACCTTGAAATTTTGAAAAATCTTCAAAAATCGACGTTTGATCATTGACTTCATTTTCATGTTGACAACGAGGGGTTAACAACTCGTGAAGTCAGGTGTACACTTTCGCTGTTGTCACTGGCGTGAAGTCACTTGAATTCATATGAAGTCACTGAAATCACTTGAAGTCAGTGTACACTCCATCGGTCGAGTTGTAAGCCCCTCGGTTGACAATAAAATGTGTGATACACGTAATCGGGAATGTATTTTCAATATATTGTAACTATAATATACGAAAAAGGTTGACATTAAAATAATTATTAACTTTAAATTACAAAACCATAGCTGTGTCGAAATTACGTAAAAAAATGTCCCAGTTTATACCTAAATTTGTGTCTGTATAAAAAAGAATCATTTCGCCGAAGTGTAATTGAAAAAAATTGTACGGGTTTCTCACTATACGTAAGTTCAAGATTGTTCATGCATCAGGGTAAAAAGTATTGCAATGGCATTATTGTTATACAGGTATAAATTCATATGCTCCAAACTATTTTTTCTCGTAACTTAAGTCTAATAAACAAATTTTTGGTCTTCAAATAAGAAGAAGTGTGTCTTTCACGGAATTTTCCGTAAGACTACTCCTTTTCCAACTCATTCAGGGCTAACGTCACGCAAATTTACGTAATATCCAGGTATAAATTTCAGTAGTCCACCGGAGTTCACCCCCGGCGCAGTACTGGTCCAGTACTGGTCACCAGTATAGATAATCGACAATTCGCCCAGTATTATGGATAATGACTGGCTCCACGATCGGTGCAGTACTAAGCCGACAGTATAAATATTTAGAAAATAAAAAAAAATCGTTTAAAAATATGGTTCATGTGTCCTAACTAAAATGTCGAAAAACTATGAATATAATACAATAAAAAGTTGTGAAACGTTCTATAACGCGTCAAAAAAACACGAAATAATACACAAAGAAAAATTGTGATCGATTTAAATGATACATTTGAAAAAATTATTTATATTCCCGTTAACAGTTCATTTATTTTACATCGATATAAACTCATATGTATATATATATCATTAAGCCATTTCCCTTTCGGGGTAGGCGTGAATTGCTCGGTTGGAAAGCAGTAGTGTGTGGATGGGTA